>PVHX01000110.1:126508-431316 GCA_004024805.1 Geosciurus inauris
TTGTAATCCCAGCACTCAGGGAGGCTGAGACAGGAGAATCGCGAGTTCAAAGCCAGCCTCAGCAATGGCGAGGTGCTAAGCAACTCAGTGAGACCCTGTCTCTACATAAAACACAAAATAGGGCTGGGGATGGGGCTTAGTGGTCGAGTGCCCCTGAGTTCAATCCCCAGTACCAAAAAGAAAAAAAGAAAAAAAAAAAAAAAAGAAATTAAACACTGGATGAGACTGAACTATATTTTTAAATAATTGGGTGTTAAGGGCCAGGAATGTAGCTCAGTGGTAAAGCACTTGTCTATCAGCATAATGCTGTGGGTTTGATCCCAAGACCCCCCCCCCAAAAAAAGTAGATTCTATATAATAATTTGAAAAACTCAAAGTTTGTTATGTAATAACATGAAATAAAAATAATTTGTGCTTTATATGATTGTCTGTGATTTTACTTCCTAATTATGATGTTCTATTTCAAATATGAAAAATAGTTCTTTTGGGCTAGACAGAAAAATTTAAATTAATTAAAATCATTTCCCTAGGAAAAAGTACTTAACATATGGCATAAAACCTGTCCCATCACTCTTGAAATGAGGCATCCAACAATTTGCGTCATACTTGTTTAAGTGGAAGGGTGGAACCATGATGTCTGCTTTTAGATAAATAACCGATGGAGGGTCCTGAACCTGTGATGGATTCCTCAGCCCATAGAGATTTCCCCTGTTCTATTGCTAATTTTCATTGCCTTGAATTAGTTGAAATACGTGCTTTTTGTGTTTTGTGAAAATCCCATATTTTTGTTAGAAAATGACTCTCTCTCTCAATATATATATGTGTATATATATATATATATACATATATA
Organism: Geosciurus inauris; assembly: GCA_004024805.1. NCBI lineage: Eukaryota > Metazoa > Chordata > Mammalia > Rodentia > Sciuridae > Geosciurus > Geosciurus inauris. The sequence goes on from PVHX01000110.1 coordinate 127,359, forward strand.
TCTTTATATGTATATATATATATAAAGATATATATTTATAGTGTGTGTGAGACAGAGAGACAGAGAGAGAGAATATTTTTCCAAGAAATATTGAGAATCTTAGTTTAGATTTAAATGAACTTAGACAATTTAGTGTTGTCTGAGATTTAATACAATCCATTGTGTCTTCATGTGCTGGCCTTAATAAAGAGCATGAAGATATTTAACAAGAAATTTCACATGGTCAATGATGCATCAGGATCTCAACAGGGGTATTCAGTATTCTTGAATAAGCCTTCTCTTTGCAATGATAAAAGCTCATGGCTAACAAGCAATTCATTGTATTTTTAAGGCAGCAGTGCAGCAGTTTAAGCATCTGCTAGTTCTGTGTTAAATAGGTTGACATTCCTTTCAAAGTTAAACTGGGACTCTGAGCCTTTACTCTGCTTTGTGTTCTCCATTAGGAATAGTAATTGTGAACAGTTATCTTGAGTGAAAGTGAAACTTTAAATTCATTGTTTTAAGATAAATGTTTAATGAATTCTAAGGAGGAATATAAAACTTTTAAAACAATGGTTTATATTGTTTTAATTTATTATTCTTTAAAGAATGATATCCTTTGCCTTAATACAGGCAAATTGCAAAAGTAACTAAATGGCAGCTGTTGGAACCAACAGCTAGGGCTAGAAAGAATCTAAACAGTCAGGTGCGGAGGCACACACCTGTAATCCCAGCACTTTGGGAGGCTGAGACAGGAGAATTGCAAGTTCAAAGCCAGCCTCAGCAATGGCAAGCCACTAAGCAACTCAGTGAGACCCTGTCTCTACATAAAACACAAAATAGGGCTGGGGATGTGGCTCAGTGGTCAAATACCTCTGAGTTCAATCCCTGGTACCAAAAAAAAAAAATCTAAGCAAACATATTTCCTACTCAAAAGAAAACTGTTAGGGGATGGGGTTCTAGCTCAGTGGTAGAGTGCTTGCCTAGCATGTGTGAGGCACTGGGTTTGATTCTCAGCACCACATATAAATAAATGAATAAAATAAAGGCCCATCAACATCTAACAAAATATTTTTTTAAAAAAGAAAACTGTTAGAGAAACAGGAGAAAAGCATTCTTTAATGTAGCAGTAACAGACTGCCTCTTTCCTCCTAAGAAAAAAATCCACCGTCATGATTATATTACTTGCTTATTTTAACTCTTCCTTTTCATATAAAGAAAAATAAAGGATATTGTCTAAAGAAGCTCCCAGCACTTGCTAGGGGTTTTGCCTTGGATAAAGAGCAGAATTAGTCATAAAATAAAACACCCAGAAGTTGAAGGTGGGTAACAAAGAATGTTGGCCACAAGATTTTATTTAGCAAATAAGTCTTTTTAACTAAGTACAAAGAAATGTGATTGATTAAAATAAAAGCAAAAAAAAAAAAAAAGGATAGAAAAATCTAAGTGATTATTTCCCCTTTTGAAGAATCACAGTGATGACTGTCCCTTTATGTATGGTCACTTTGCAAACTGCCCACAAAAGGTGGCCATGCTTCCACAGCTCTAAAGTATTTTAACTCCAAATCTCAGAGAAAGTTGAGAATGTCAGAGTATCATATAATAACATTTGGGGAGCGGGGATTCGGAGCTAGTCCTGAGAGTTCACTGGGGCCGGATGCCAGTTCTGTTTCTGGTAGATTATACCCCACTGAACAACTAACAGGAGTCTCACTCTCAACAGCCTCACCTCACAGCTGTCATGAGCATGCTACAGAACAACACACAAAGACGCCATGATACCCATCAATGCTCAATTTGTTGTTCTTTTCTGTCACTTCCCCACTTCAAATAAACTCAATTGTGCTAAATCTGTCATTGAAGTCGTGCAGGCACTACCTATTCAAATTTGTTTCTCACTGACTTGAATGCCCCATTCTTGTATAGAACCTATCCTCTAATCAGACCTAATTCCTAAAATATGCCTATCTTATTGTATAATTTTCTATTTAATTTTCTATTATTTCTAATAGTGTAGTCTCTTCTATTGAGAAACTCTCCCCAAAATGTTAACTTTATCCCTATTTTACCCATTCTTCCTCATTAGTACAAAATGCACTATTCGAGGAATTCCTTACTTCCAGGTAGATATAAATCTTTCCCCTCTGCTTTATAGAATTGTTTTCTATTTCTTTGGAACAATATTCACATGATAGATCATGAGGATGGTATATTTTTTAAGTTTAAGAACAGGATTAATAGTTTATTTTAATCTTCTACAGTAGATACCTTTAATTGATATTCAGAAAAGGTGTTTGGGGTAACTATGTGAAATAAAAACTACAAAACTGTTGGGCATTCCATCCAATATTTGTAAAACAAGCAAATACTTAAAGAGCCTCACAGTGTGAAGAATTTGAAAGCCAATGCTCTTTTCTACTTGAATAAGAAGCTAAAGTGTTCTGTGCTAATGTGCCCTTGTTAGAAAAAGTCAAAAAGTATGAAAGTACTAAAATATAAGTATAAAAATACCAAGAACAACTTTTTGCTAAGCTAACTTTTGCAACTTATTTATTCCTTGGGTCTTTTTATGTAATATTTGATTGCCTTCATATTAAAAGAATTTATCTCTCTCACTTTCCCTGTCCTGCTTATTAAATTTTTTTCACAAAAAAATCACTATGTGCCCTTGCTGCCGTTCTTAACATGACTGATAAAAGACGTGAAGGTGTCATTTTGACAATTGGATTAAATTTAATTACAATTATCACATATTGTATTATTATTATCTTCTTTAATTTCTGTTCACATTTCAGAGGACACATGGAGAATAATTGTAAAACTTTTTTTCTTCTAGTGCAGTCTTTTCCCAAGTTAGTCCTTGTAAGTACATATCAATTCTATTTCCTTTTGCAGCTAAGATTATTTCATATCTGATTTTATTTTCTCACAATCACACATTTCTAACTATTCTTTCTGTTAACATATGTGCTCTGACTTTGCTAACAGGGCTGATCTTGTTGTTTTTCTGTTGAACTTGGTAGAGAAATAACCTTGTATTTTCTCCATAGAGAGTTGGCCTTCTTAAGTCATTTATCAATTCTTATTAGCATAAATGTAGAAGTAATTGAAATTCTGTATTGTCACCCACTAAAGTGACATGAATTCTTCCCTTTTGGACATTTCTCTCTTTTCATTATACAAAAATTTTTCTGGTAATTTATGCACACTTTGAATATTCCAGTTCAGTTTTGTTTGATATGAAGCACAACACATATTTCTGCAATGCTGCTACAAAATATTTTATAGTAAGGAAGTTTAATATATGACATCCATTTTATTCTTAGATTTACTCCAATGTGTGGAATGTGAGACCATGGAGAGATTGAATAGAGAAGATTCACATTATCTCTTTCTCTGGCAAATAATGGAAAAGTGCTTATAGCTAAATTTACCAAAATATATACTGTATAGTATTGTGTTTTTCTGCCTGCACTATGCATATTAGGCCTGCCACAGGCATAATAATTCAGTGACAAAAGAGAAGGGTTTATCTCATGTCAGCAAAAATTTCCTTATAGATCAAGAATTTGTACTCCTAAGTACTTTCTTTTTCTCTCCTTCCGATCACTCACATAGAAATCATCATGTTTGGGGTTCTGGGGTCTTTACATGTTGGATTTTCAAGTCCGTTTGATTTGAGATTATCACAATTTAGGTAGACCTCTACAAAGAATTAGGGGAAAATTATGTTCACTTGTTGGTCTCTTTGAGCTCATGTATATCTTCTGCACTGCTCATTGGCTGGTTTAGCAGACTACAGAGTGAACACAAATTTAATCCCTATGTAAGTCATTATACACACCAGTTTTTACATAAACTGCATATTTTACCTATCTTAGCTCACTCAAAATGTACACTGTTTTTCAAATATATGACATTTCATTTCAGCGAATCCTATAACTAATTTTGAATCTCCTCTCTTCCAAACATTACTGTTCTCTCAGTCTGTATTCATAAACTCTCCCCTAGATAATTATAAGCGCCTTCTGATTGTCTCCTCTTTCTCAGGCCACATGCTTCTGGATTAATCATTGTAAAAGGAAATCTCAATAATGTAACTTTCATATCTAATGTGTTTAAATGATTCCTCACTAACCACAAAAAATCCATACTCTATAAATTATTAGACCCTTCTTGATCAGAATAACTTTTCCACTTTCATTTCTTTTTATCTTTTCATTTCTTTTTATCACCCTCCTTGAAATTTATATGCAACTTTTATTTTTAGTTCCATAAACATTCCATACATGGAATGTTTACTCTTCAGTATCCGTATGCATCCAAGGCTTTCCTTCACCTACCATATGGTCAGCTTCTTACTGTAAAATCTGATCCTGTTACTCTCCAGCGTCTTAGATAACATTAATTAATCTCATTTACACTAAAAGTATTTATTGTTACTATTTCCCATATCACTATTGTATATGTTTTAATGTGTTTTGAATTAGTCTTTTGCAAGCAATGGATGGTCTGAACCATCTTTGAATTCAAAATCTTGTAAAACCACACACACACACACACACACACATATATATATATATATATACACACACACACACACACACACACACACACACGCCATTTGATTTAGCAGATTTTTATTTTTTTGCCTACCATGGGATAAGAATTTATCTTATGAATATATTACATTTTTCAAATCATAGTATAGTATGATTACACCGTATGGTTAAGAAATACAACTTTTATATATCCTGTGTATAATATCATGACATCTAATTTGTGCAGATCAACTAAACTCAAGAACTGTTCCCTTTTGGAAAATGATGCTTATGCTTTAGATCCTTCACCAGTGGAAATCCTCAGATTTCATCCCATCTTTATCCTTCACAATTGAAGTTCTTTTTCAGATTTCATTCCTTGCTGAAGTCCCCCTTGTCAGAGGTTCTTTCCAATTTCTTATTATCAAACTCCTGTTTTATTCTTAATGTCTCTATTATAAGTGCAAATGGATAATGTTAAATGATAGTTTTTAAATGGATAGTATATTAAATTATTAATGCATTAATTATGTGGGTAATATTAAATAATGGTATCTTCTAAATCATAGTTCTCACTAAGAATTTAATTAATTCTTGTTTGACTAGGGAAAATCGCCTCTAACTCTATTCTTTTATCAAAGAAAACATATCAATTTGAGTTCAAAACAAGTGATTCACATGAAAACTTACTTATTATCTAAAATAATTTTAATTAAAATATTGATTTTGGCTAAAATTTAAAAAGTAGAAATATATTTATAAAACATGGGAAACTGAAGATGTCAGAAACCATACATTTTCACCTATGAAATGTAAAAAGAGAAAAACACAAAGTAGGATACAGGTAGGCTAAAAAGTCATGTATGCAATCAGCAAAGTATCTAAAAAGAGAGCCCTTCTCTCACAGACTCCCAGTGTAGAGTTTTATTTAGCATCACACAGTCTTTCTGAAAAATTAACGCCATCATTGCAAGCCTGGGAAGGAATCTGATCTAAACTATAGCCAAAAGAGGCCTGTGATCTAGACATTTGGATGACATCTTCATTCCAATCTGAAACTTGAAAAAAGTCTCACTGCCCCTATTTCTTACATCTTGAGTATACCTTGCAGTGGAAATTAGGTTTGCTTTTGGTTGTTCTGAGACAAGTGTCCATTCCTACTTATGTTTGTATAGCCTTTGCATATTGAGGAAACTAGACATTGCTTTTTTAGAAATCAGTATAGTGTGATTTAAGCAATGTATGCTATTGACTTACTTGGATGCAAACTTGCTTCATGTGAATTATGCAATTGCTCTTGGCAACTATCTGAAGCTGAATTTATATGCTCTGTTAAGCATCCAATCATCAAGATAGCTACTGCTACCCCTGCCATCAGAAAACTATATTTCCCTCTCCTTACATTTAGTGTGTGCTTTAAAACTCACATTTATTCAAGCTTGCTCAGGCCAAGTTTTATATTTCTTCTTAGTGCTGTACTGATTATTCACCCATGTAACTGCATTGAGAATTAGCATCAAAATGGAGATATGAGGACCAACCATAATAAAGATGTTATGAATACTCAAATCTTCAGATCTGAAACTTTCTACTTTAAGAGTCTAGCATATAAATGTCAGAGAAAAGCACTAACCTTTAGATTTATGAAGAGAACTCTAATGCCATCCGGTGGGCAGTTAAGGAAAATCTCGTTTTCCTTTTACTAGGACAGCTATATTTAATGGCAAAACCAAAAAGAGAAAGACATATAAAAATTTCATAAATACACCTTCTCAACACAAACATGTAATATAAACAATATATAATTCATATAGCAGTAGTGATTATAAAATTCATATATGTATATGCACATCAATATACATATGTGTTTATTTTAATACAACAACATACACATACATACAACATACACACACATACATAAGAGATAGGAAGTAAATAAAAAGGACAAAGCCAAAATGTTGCCAGCAATTATATATTAATGGTGGTGTTAAAGCTGGTATATAATGATAGGCTTCTGTAGTAAAATTAGATAATCAGGATATTATGGTTTGGATGTGAGGTGTCCCCCCACAAGCTCATGTGTGAGACAATGCAAGAAAGTTTAGAGGAGAAAGGATTGGCTTATGAGAGTCTTAATCTAATCAGTGAATTAATCCCCCTGATGGGGTTGACTGAGTGGAGACTGAAGGGGGATAGGGTGTGCCTGGAGGAGGTGGGGCATTGTGGGTGTGGCTTTGGGGTAAATACTTTTTACTGGTTGTGGAATCTCTCCCTCTGCCTTCTGATCATCATGAGCTGTTTCCCCCTACCACATTCTTCTGCCATGATGTTCTGTCTCACCTTGAACCCTGAGTAATGGAACCAGCTGTCTATAGACAGAGGGAACTCTGAGATCGTGAGCCCCTAAATACAGTTTTTATCTTCTAATTGTTCTTGTCAGGTTTTTAATCACAGCAGTGAAAAAGCTGACTAAAACACAGGATAAAAGGAGATTTTATAGTGAATAAGGACACAAGAGGTTGGAGAGATGTTTCTATGCTGTAAATTCTCAAAGGACTTAGACATTGTCATCTCATTTACTTTAATCAGCCAGCATTTGTTGGGAGCCAACAATGTGCTAGGTACTACAAACACAGAGATGAAATATGCATCTGTCTTCAAGAGGCTCACCTGTAGGGTGCAGAAACTCAGAGCAGTAAGTACCATGGTGGAGATCTATGCTGGACACAGGGACAATATAGGCAGAGCACCAAACTCAGGAAGGATGATGGGGCAAAGTGAGAAATCCAAGTGTTCCTAGAAGATATAAGTCCTGAGCTGAATTTTAGAGATATAAAGGAATGTAAAGATTTAGTTACCAAACTGACAAAGAGAATGAAGCCAAAGCCTCTTTAGGTAGACAAACTAGACATGAACTGCCTGAAATACTCACCCCCCAACAGGATTTTAATATTCTGTAAGGTCCAGGCCTTCTATCATAGCCAAAGTCCCATTTCCATATAAATTTCTGGGATAAATAAAAAGATGGTAGACCAGTTTGAATCACAGAACCTTAAAGTTTTTGTTATCAATGGATGATTCTGGGATTTGTGGAATGGGTTGGTCATGCTCCTTCTTAGACCAAAGTCCCAAGACAAAATTATGATAAAAAGAAGATAAATTCTTCTTCCTACCTATTCCAATAGCAATCCAATTTCAACAGCCCTGCCACCAAATCACTGTAAATTTGATAAGGTTACATGAAACATTTTGAGTGAAATCAACCTTCCAATTAATCTAGTTCTTAACAATCATTACATCTTATATTGTCTATGTGCAATACATAGCTTCAAGTTGAAAAAAAAAAAAACCTGGATACTTAAATTTTTTCATGAAGAGTGGAATCAATAGAAGAAATGTATCAGAAACATCATAACAGATGTTATGTATATTCATAGCATCTTTATTATGATTGGTCCTCTGAGATATTCGCCATTTGCATAACTCCCTGGAGTTGAACTAACTACTAAGACATCTAGAACACACACACACACACATCTGTATAATTTGCAACACAGAGAATGCAGATTCTTGATTTGAACAGTAGAAGAAAATGGTAGCGAAATTCTTGCACTATTTAATCTAGCTGTATGAATTAGTTAGGAAATTTTGTTATAAGTGACAGAAATAGCTTAGAAAGGGAAACTTCACCGAATCTTTCAATCTAAGGGACAATTAAGTTGAATGCAACCTCAGAAACACAGGGAAAAGAATGTCAGGAATCTATATCTGTGTCTACTCTTTGAGTTTTTTGTTTTGTTTTGTTTTGATTTTTTGGTTTTGGTAGCAGGATTTGAACTCAGGGGCCCTCAACAACTGAGCCACATTCTCAGACTTATTTTGTATTTTATTTATAACAGGGTCTCACTGAGTTGCTTAGGGCTTCACTTTGCTGAGGCTGGCATTGAACTCATGACCCTCTTGCCTCAACCTCCCAAGCTATTGGGATTACAGACGTTTGTCACTGTGCCCAGCTATGTCTACTCCTTGTGAATTATTTCACTCAAAACTTGATTTTTTTTTTTTACAAAGTGAGGAATAACTACCATGAATTCATCCTGGGCCTGAACCTCAGGCCTATCACCATGTGAGAATGGCAGACTCTATTATTTTCTACTCATAAAAATCACAGACAAATACAATGGACCTAGCCATGGCCAACTAGATGGTAGATTATGCAAAAATTCAAGATTCTGATTAAAATTACTGTTTTGAAATCTTAATGGTGGCATGAGAGTTATTTTGGCTAGGTTATCTAATCATTCTTGTCTCAGATCCTCATTTCTAAAACAGGGACCTCTGCCTTACATACTACTAGCACTTTGATAATTGAGTCTATGCAAGTGGATAATCTTGTTACTAGTACAAAATGTTATAGGGCCACAAACTGTTAATGCTTTATGCATTGTCCTCTCTCCCTTTCCCCAGGGGACACTCTAGGGTGTACTTTTGGCCCAAAGTAGTGGAAACTTCAGACAACCCTAAAACATAGCTTGACCTCTAAGTCCATTCATATTTGGGCTGTTTAAGCCAACTACTATGTAGAAGTAGACTGTACTCTGATTTGGAACATGAATGTAGGAGGAACAAAGATCAACATCCTCTTATCCAGTTGGCAAGGGCAGTCTTTTTTCTATAGTACTCTCTAGAGAAAATTTCTTATAACACCATATGAAATCTTGTCTTGTGTATGGTTTGTGAAGCTAAGTTTACACACCTCACTAGAATGAAAGCCCAATTACCTAGAACTAAACTTTTAACTGAAAAAAAAAAAAAAAGAGTCTGAAAGCTAGTATGAACAGGTGTGGGCCTTCCAAGTAAAATATATATTCAGACTTTAGTTATCAACTGAATCTTGAAGCCCTTTTAAATAACAATAATTAAATAATTCTTCCACAGTAAATTTGGAATATACAAGGAATAAAATTTTTTGAAAATGTGTGCACAATATGTGTGTCAGTGAAATGTTGACTCTAAAATCCTCTATAAATTGGTAAGTGTATCTGTCAAGGAAACTCAAGGACTTACTATGGATCCACTCATATTTCAGGCATGATTACATAGAGCTGAAAAGCAGAAGGCCTGTTTGGCTATAACATTGAGCCCAGCATGGAGTCCAGTAGTCGGCCCCGAACCAATATTCCAAGATGGAAACAGACAGGTCACACACAGCAAGACAAATTCAATGACTAGGAATAGAAAAACAAAGATAATCATAATAGAGAAGATAACTAAAGATTGCCCAATACTTTCTAAGCTGTAGTTCAACTAACTCTGGCATCCTGAGTGATATCAAGAGATATTTATGGAAATTTTCAATATTTTATATTTTAATATGTCACTGTGCATTTGACTATTTTTATTTTGCATACTTTTTGAATTTTAGATAGCATGTATTAATGTATCAAGGAAAAATAATTCCCTATAGAATATAAGAATAATATTCTTAAATTCCCCTACCAGATTTAGATGAATATCACCTTAAGAGAGTCTATAATCCTCTTCTCATGCTTGAATCTGCCTGGATATTGTGGAGTTGAGATTTTATAGTACCAGGCACATGGTAGGTCTAACAGAAAGGAACTAATGATATGGCAGGAGCAATAAAAAAGTTCATTATTCATCACTGACAACCAAGGATGAGTTTTTCTAATCAAACAATAACAATAAGGCTTTTAAATATGTGGACAGGGATGTTCTGAGGTTAATCGTTGGGAATATTTTGAAGGAGACTATAAGCAACAGAGAGCAGCAAAGCAGTTTGAATATCTTGGTGTTTATGATGGTGACATAGAAGGAGATAAATGCGATGGTCAAGGCTATTTTATGTATAATGTTGTTCAGTCATGTTCCTGGTAGTGACAACACTTAGTCCACTTCAGTTCACTTTCTCTCCCTTTCACCAAGTAACACTAGTTATGCTTTGGGAGGGTACAAAGGAGTCATTGTTTATCATCTATAAAACTTGTACTCAGGCATTGGTGACCACAAATCATGTGTAGTTAAATCCATAAATCAGGATTCTTCACATTAGAAATCAATTGAATTTTAGCCTCTCCTAGGTTTTACTAACATCAAGATTGCCTGCCTTTCCATTTCCCATGGGTTTCCCATAAGTAAACTTAACACATAGCTTAAGTATTATATGTGTGTGTGTATGTGTGTGCATACGTATTAGACTGGACCAATAAGTGAATAAAATGGAATTTCTGGAATACTGAACTTCTTAATGTTAAGTTGGAATCTTCTTTGTCAGGACACAGGGCCTAAAATATAAAGATACACAGATTATACTTGCCAAACTGGAGGTAGCCACTGCTTGATGCTACAGTAACTACATTCCTTTGTAGTTTAACCACTTAGTGATGTATTGTGAAACATTAAATTTATTTTTCCTCTATTTTAATTTAATAAAAATGATTTAATCTCTATTATTTTTTCTCCTTATTCTTGTTTTTATATACATAGAGTAGAAAGACTAGGTAATACATGTTATTACTTCATAGGAAAACTTTGTAAATAGAAACTCACTGTAGAAAAAAGACTGCCCTTGCCAACTGGATGAGATGATATTGGTCTTTTTTCCTACTACATTAATCTTCCAAATCAGAGTACAGTCTACTTCTACATAGTAGTTGGCTTGAACAGACCAAATGTCCTTTTCCCTTTTTTGTTATCCTTTGAGGATCAAGGCCATATATTTCAGGGCTCATACTGCCAGCTGGCTTTTAGTACAACTCACTGGCAAGAATGAACACCATGGAACATAAGCCTAGAAACAAACTTTGAAGTAGGTCTCCTTGCTCTGGAGGGCAAATATCAAAGCTGATTTGGTTGGCAACCCAAAGACAGAAAATTTCACAAAAGTTTCCACATAAGTGTGAGTTGTATTCTATTTGATGTCTAGGATTTCCTCATTTGGTCTGGGGAAAAAGAGAAAGGTCAGCAATAAGTATTATAAGTAAATATATGTTAATATTTGTAAAACTTTGAGTTAAAATATAAATATTTCATATCTTTACTTGCATGAGCTCCCAGGATGTCTCAGCTTTTATATATTAAGGAAAAGGTCCATGAAGTTAAGCCAGGTAAAAGACTTTCTGCTGTGAGAAAACCCATTCTGTTACAAGTTCTGGATCAGTACTATAGACATAAGGCATACTATGATACCTTTGCTTGTCTCCTGTGATAAGTACCTCCGTTAGCCTTGTGTACCTGAATTGGGAATTGGAATTGGGAAAAAATCCAATTCTAAATTTTCCCTCAATTATTTGTTTTCTGTTTTTGCTTCCTTTCTGTTATTTCAAAGGGAGCAACCTACTAAGTGTAATCCTGGATTTTACAAGTATGTAGTCTTTTGTTTTTTAGCTGAGTTTATCACCATTAAGTAAAAGAGGCAAAAAGACAAAACCTACCAAGAAATTAGGAGAAAACCATTAAAATAATATCACTGGCCAATATTCATTTTGAAATGTGTTACCTTACAGAGAAGTATTTTTAGGATTTTTATCACAATATGATCCTAAATCTGGAAATGTAGGTAGGATTTTTGCATGTTCTTATAATAGCTCTTTGAGACATTAGCATTGGTTCACTCTTTTCTTTTGTCCTTACTACATATAGAATAAAGTAGGTTAACAAGTTATTATTAATTTGCTTTCCTACATATCTCTTTCTTTTGATTTCCCAAACAACTATCAGTCAGAAAGAGAATATTCAACAAATATTTGTTGGATGGCTTTTAACTGTGTATATTTCATTGTGATAAAAAGATGGTACAGTGTGTAAGCAAACCTTGTCCATACTCTTGAAGTCTACTTTTGGTAGGGAAACCAAAGGACAAATTATTCTAATTAATAATAAGTGAGCAGATAGTTGTCAAAATAATATGAAAGAGAATTGAAGAGTTACCATATTGTGAAGCAAGGGGAAAGAACTTTTACTAAGCTTTGAAAATAATGTTTCCTTTTTTTATACTTTTCCCACATCTCAACTTTATTGTTATTTTTGGCATACACTATACTTGTTTTTTCTCTTAGAAGACTTACTATATTCCATATCTATCCAGAAGACTTTCCAGTATTACCAGGAATGAGTTATTCATTTTCACTTGATCTACAGTGTTTAGAAATGAGAGAGACCCTAAAGAAAGTGGCATACAGCTTTCTCAGATGTGTCTGCAATGGCTAAATGATAATATCACGTTGTTTGCATTGTCATTGAAGCAATCATTGTTATTGTTGTATTTTCCCCACTGCCAATCAGGAAAGAAATATTGGATTCATAATGTTCAGATCTTCTGAGCCTTCAGAGGATTTTTTAAATCTTTATTTATTCTCTCCTTACCCACCATGACATTTTCCCCACAGATTTTGTTATTTTTATTCATTTCTCTAGTAATAAAATTGTAAATAGAGTCTTCCAAAGCCTCAATTTTCCTGAAGAAAGAGAAGAGCAAATCTCAGCACAAACTTAGAAATTGCCACCCAAAATCAAATAGCCCAGAATGACCCCTATCTGGAGGGACTCAATGCAGTAAAGAAAATTCAAAGTTTGGGCACATTCTGACAGGGTTAATAAGAAGTTGCATTAAGTGTTACAGTTCATTATAATTTTTCACACAAAGTATTACCTTTTGATAATCTTGATTCTGTATAAAACAGATGTATTATAAGCAAGAGCACACACTGCATAAGGATTTGGGGTTCTCCATCTCTGTGGCTTGCCTGACAATAGGGAATGTTGAAAATAATACTCTGGAAAGGCAGATAAGCAAAGCACAAAGTACTTAAAAGGAAGGTCTTAGGTTCTAAGGTTGTCTTCCTACCAATGGAAGAACCATGTTAGGAGAGCAACAAATTTTGTATTGAAATACCCAGAAGTCACAGATACTTTGTTCAATCAAAATATTCAATTTATGTATTTTTCAGTAGAGCATAAGAAAATCCACCTTTATATGCATACCTTACTTCCTTGAGGTAGCAATGTCCATTGGGTATTGTAGTAGATGGAAAATGTTACCAGAATCTTTACAGTTACAAAACTTCATAGGGGAAAAAAAAAAAAAAGGACAATAGTACAGAGAGCATAGTGGCCTTTTTGGTAAGGCAGTGGAAGTCACAGCACACTGGGCCAGAAATGGAAGGCCTCCATAGATTGAAATCTATGGCTGTGACTTAGAACAATGAAGGACAGATCTAGAGGTCAGAGCCACAAGACAAAACATCTATATAACAGAAATGAGGGACTCCATTTCTATCCACAAAAGCTAATGATGTCTGGAAACCTCTCCTGTAAGCAAAAGTAGAAGAAAAAATGAAGCTGGCCACAGATGTCCAGAATTTGTACCTTCATTTGTTGTGCAGTCACATAAGAGAAATGACCTCTCCAGAAAGTGCAATATGAATGACTAAAGCTTTCTTTAATGCTACAAACTAATTCCAGACCTTGGTAGGAACTCTATGATTCATTTTCAGGGAAAAAAAATCAAGTAAGTATTAATATATATTTTTCCATATGCTTTATCCTTAACTTTTTCCTATATTTTTCTGCAAATTAGGAATCATTATTTCCTTTCTTCTCCCAAATATTATAGACACTATAGGTATGTAATTGAAAACAATAAGAGTGCTCAGCTTTTATTATTACAAGGAATCATGACACTTACTCTAAGTAAAGGACATGTTTATTTTCTTCTCTTTAATAAGGATAAAAGCTTTTCTTTATTAAACTGAATATGCCTATAGCTAAATAAATAACATTGCTTTTACCTATATGAGCATTAACACTAAGTGTGGGAATTACCAAAGGTGGATGAACATTAAAAAACTTATATCTTAGAAAGCTAGAGAGTTACTTTTTCTCTTTCCTTCTCTTTCTTTTTTTCTAGGAGATGAATATCAGAAAAAAAATTTTTTTCAACAAGAGATCTAAAAGTAATTTCGCAGCTGACCATGAAATATTTTAGAAGATGGGTAAAATAAATATTTGTTGTTACATTCTTACAAAATAAAATGATGCTATCTGGAGGTGAAAAACTAGAATTTGAGCATTTATGAATATAAAGATACACTACACCAGGCATGAAGTTATTCTTATTAAATTAAGTTCTTATTATTAAATTGTTATTATATTTGGATATTATTGAATATAATTTGCATAACATACTCATAACTCAGAGTATATACTCAGTAAATAATTTTGACAATAATAAAGGAGGGGTAGATGGAGAAAGAGTGAGAGAAAAAAGTTGAAATAAAATGGAAATAAGGCAGAAGTCATTCCTGATCATCTTTTCAGAAACTTGTTTGTACTTTCTTGGCCCAGAATTATTGTTGATACTTCTCCATCACTTTTCTTCACCTTATCCCTTCCTGGGAAATACAGAACTATTCTAAATCCATCTTTCCCCCATTATTATCTTTAAGGTTTTTTTGTAAAGCATTTGAAAACTGGAAAAATTAGTAAAGTCTATTTCTGACTAGGTCATTTATAAATGGCAGCAGCCATTTATAGGTTTACAAAACTACCACTCTGCAAATACTGAGTTTTCAGATCACTTACCAGAACACATATTGGTGGTATCAGAGTCTTTTTTATGAAAATACTGAACTAACAAAAGATCACATGAACTGGTTCTTACAATTTTTAATGTAGTGTTATCAAATCATACCTCCAAATCAAAAGAGTGAAAAATCTTTCATATGAGCACAGTTCCAGAACCAAATCCTAATTTATGGCATATTCCAGTCAATGAATCCAGCTGATAAAGTTTTCTTTCTGGTAAGGATGAACTAACTCTCATAGTCTAGAAATTAAATAAGCTACTGAGGAACTACATCCATGTAGTATGGATATCTTGGGGTCTTATGCTCCTGTGTATGATTAATATATGATTCTGGACCTGAACTAAGTGTTATCTACTCACCACTTGCATCTATCATATCTGCACTTCCCATGTCTCTATTTAGAAAAAGCTGAGGAAGATATTCCTTAGGACATGAACTACCTGAAGAAAAGGTGGTCTGAGAGCATTAGTTTGTCACTACTTGACTTGAATGCAGCCCTGCTCCAGTGAAAACAGGAAAAATAGCTGTGCTTTTCTTCACTCATGGCCACAGAATCAATGCTTCAGTTACTTACATTAAGCCCTACTCAAAACACAGGGGAAGAACAGACCTTAACATTACTGTGTACCAGTTTACATGATACCATAATTTTATATATCTATATAACTATATATGTCTATCTGACAATCTAATTCTAACACAACTACTACATAATACTTTTATTTTTCAAAAAAGACACGCCCAAAAGCTTATATTTTGACTGTGATCACACAATTAAAAAATTGTAGATCTAGATTTCAATCAGCCTCAATTGGAATAAAGAATCTTAGGCCATTCTCATTTCATTTTACTGTACTTATCCTGCAAAAAAATATATATATAGATTGAAGAACTATGAAGAACGTTTAAATCTGTTCTTTTGTTAAATACTAATTAGGCACCAGGCAGTACTTGATTATCAAATTCTATGAAAAGAAATGTATTGCTTTTCCTGATTTCAGAAGCAGTATGTTAAAAAAGAAATTTAAAGATGTTTTGCTATAATTCTATACAGTAACTTCATTTCATTCATTCATTCATCAAATATGTGTTCAATATCACTCCATGTCAAGTTTTGTTCTGAGCACCCCATGTGGAGCTGTACCATTGTGATGGAGTCTTACTTTCTATGGTATGCAAGTGTGTTTGTGTGTTGCTCAGGTATGTCAAAGAAAAGGTATGTCTTTTAAAAGGGTGAATGAATGAATGAATGAAAAGTAAGGTTGAGAAAAGTTTTGGGTCAAATATAACAAATCATGAATTCCACAACATATATCAACCCTCCATATGATAATTGTTAAAACTTAGTCACAGAATTCAGAGACACAGAGAGAGAGAGGGAGGGAGAGAGAGAATATTATTGAAAATTTTAATATTCATTAAGATTCACATTTGCTTTATATAAAAAATAATATGAATGTCTTTAGCTTAACTTAGAGTACAAATAGCATCAATATTTGAGTCTCATAAGTTGGTTTGCCCATATCCAATCGATATCCAAACTCAACCTCTGTTTCCCATGATTTCCCCAATAATTTCTGTCTGATATTTCAGAAAGGATTTCTCACATGCACACATATACTCATATTTTTTTCAGTAAAAAAAAAAAACCTTTTCTGTTGGTGAGCAATGTTACTAAATATGAGGCTCTTTAGTTTTTTTGAAATGTACTATATATATGCATATATATATATAAAAAACTTTATATACCTTTTATATCAATGGGAACTCAATATCCAAGTTTTATGAGAAACAGACAAATGTCCTATTAGTGCCCTTTACTTTCATTTCTCCCCTTCTTCTAATCAAGCATATGTACATTATGTCCTCTTTATTCTTTCACAGCAATTCCCTAACTCTTTCAATATCCTTATCCCCCTTTCTAAATAGGATCAAAACCCTTATGCATGTCAAATCATGCAAACAGATGCCTGGAAACTCTGTCTACACACTCAGTCTCCTCAATGGAATCCAATTGTCATAAGGCTAGGACAGTCACTGGATTGTTCTAGGCTGTTTCTCATCTTTAAAATGTTAGGTTTCAAATATTTATGGCTCTTTTTCCTATCCTCTAATATAATTTTAAGGACTGTTTAATGTCCTGGGTCTTGTGGAAGTAGATAATTAATATCATTGTTTTATAGAATCTACTTTTTTTTATTTTCAAGAAATGTTTTAACATGGTAAAACTTAGTTCTCCCTCCAAATTTATGTGTGATCCCTCCTAGAGTGGCTGAGGGATTTGAAATGGGGAAAAGACAGTGTTATTATGAAGTGTCTGTAAAACAATGAGGATTTCAAGAAAAGAGCACTATGTATGTCAACACTGTAGATTTAAAGAAGGCAAATTCCTCTTTACACAGTTAAGGCTTTAAAAAAAACCTTCTAGTTCTTTTCCATAGTAAGAAAATAACTGATATATTTGCTAAAAAATTAACTTGTCACTGAGGCAGATGGATCTTTGAATGCTGGGAATAAAAGAATATTGTATAAATAAAACATGAAGTATATAACTAAGAACAACATCAAACAACTACTAACCAGCATGAAATTTAGATTACATGTATGATGCAGATATGAATATCAGTCTACAAAAATAATTATAGGAGCTATGAAAGACTTTTTTTAATTGATCTTTCTTTTTTAAAGTTTATTATACTTATGTGTCACCTCTATAGCCTGGTGGAAAGGAGGTTTACTGCACACATATGCCTCCTTATATGACCTCTAATCCTTGATTATGGCAATAATACAAGTCAACAAAATTACAGGGAAGCATCCTTTGACATAAGCAAGATTGCACAGAATGAAAGAGCACAAACTATCCAGATTGTTCTTATTTCTAAGAAACTATGAATACTGTCATGTTTCCATGCATACCACCCACATGTGGACCCTCAGCTACACAAAGCAGAAATCTAGTATTGGCTGTAGTTGGGAGATTGAATGTGCCATCTGTAAAATCTTGGTCCCAAGAAGGTGGTATTGGGAGGTGATGTAGACCTTTAGGAACTGGGACTTAGTGGGTGCTCCTTAGGTCACTGGACGCATTCCCTTGAAGTGGATTGTGGGCCCTGGCCCCTTCTGGTTCATAAGGTGAACAATTTGCTCTGCCATAGAATACTATATCATTTTTTTTCAATAAAAGAGGACAAGATATATTCAGAATTTTTATTATAAGTTATAAATACTCTTTTAAGCTAAAGTTCTCAAAATTCCAATAAACTTCTTGAAGGTAAATAAGTATTACATGTACAAAATGTATTGAATTAATAAATATGCACACTTATCCAAACAAATTTCATATTGCTGAGTAAATTATATTATTTTCTATATATTTTGGAAGTGACATATTTTCTTCTTTCTTTTCCTTTACTGCTTATTGCTAATAGAAACCAGTTTGGTATTTTTGTTATGAAGATTAAGTCTCATATATGGAAATATTGTCTAATACAACACAGAGTATAAAGAGATTACTGACAAATTAAATTTTAATTAAGTGGAGTATATTCAAATTGAAATTCTAAAATGAGAATATTGTCTCTGGTATATTGCAAACATGCCTGATATTTTAAAAATACTTTATTTAATAAATATCATGATGACTTTTCTCTTTAGATATATTAATATTATAAAGTGTATTAAAACATTTCCTAATATTACCTTGCATTTCTGAAATAATCTCTATTTGTTTAAGCCATATTATTCTTTTAATCTCCTTGTGGAGGCTGTTTTATAATATCTTACTTAATATTTTTGCTTTGCTGTTCATAAGTAAACTACAATTTTGTATTTATTTTACTCATATTTTACATTGATTTTACTCACATAGTAGAAATAATTAGAGATTTTCCTTCTTTTTGATACTCTGGATGAATTTTTAAGTCATTGGAACTATGTTTCCTTACTGTTGATAAATTTTTTTTCACAAAACAACCCAGATTTACTGCCTTGGATAGGTGAAAAAATCATCTGAAACTGTCTTTGAAAGGGCTCAGTTTGGATATTCTACTTTATCTGATGTGAGTTTTGATAAATTGTATATTCCTAAATTACTATACTTTTCAAATGATGTTTTCAAATATTTATATAAAGGTTATTAAGAAAGGCTTCTACTTATTCTCTTAATTTCCTAGCCCTGTCTTCATTTTTATTCTACTAGGTCAATTTTCTTTTTCTTTTTTCTTTTTTGGTTTTAATTGACCTTTCAAAATGTAGCTTTAAGCCTCCTCATTCATAAAACTTTCATTTAAATACATTATGTAATTTTTGTCTTATTTGACAAAATTGTATTGCTATGGTTTTCTTCTTCTTTGAGAAGGCCATTTATGTCTCTGTTGGATGCTTGTGTGCTGAAGTGTGCTGTCTTTGGGCAAGGTTGATGGTCTATGGTTCTCAGCCTCAAGAACACTGTTGGAAAGTGGGGCTTTAAGTGGAGGTCATTAGGTCATAGAGCTTTGTTCTCATGATTGGATTAACATTGTTTCTGTGGGAGTGGGCTAGTCTTTGGGAGAGCAAGCTTGTTACAAAAGTGAATTCTGTCCCCTCTTGCTCTTTTGCTCGCCCTCTTTCATCATTTTACCTTCTGTGAGAGGTGGCATATACATGGCATGCCAGATTCTGGTGCCATACTTTTGGCAACCTCCAGAGCAGTGAAACAAATAAATTTCTGTCCATTAAAAATTATCCAGTCTTGAGTGTTCTGTTATAAAGTAGAAAACAGGCTGAGCTACCATCTATAAATCAAGCATTTGAGAAATATACAGGATATGCATATGTAGTACTAATAAAGATAATGCAAATTAATGGTTGTTGCTGAAGGTACTAGATGCTTTCAAGAGAGATAATGTAAGACTAAAAGTGATTAGTTGTTAACTAAAGGCTAATAAGGGAGCCTTTACATCTGCTTGACAGCATCAAAATTGTATTTTCTATAGTTAGAAGGAAAAACATACTAAGGACCAGACCCATGACTTAATCATAGTAGTAACAGCTCCAAAGATGTTCAAAGTCTCAAACTAGACAGGGTGGTAAGCCACATTCAGGACCTTGATGGGAAAATAATTGAACCCTGAAAGGGGCCTCTAAAATAGCATTCAATGATGACTTTTTAAGGAAGTAATCTTGAAAGTCTAGATGTAATTGGAGGGATTTCTGAGCAGTATCTTCTACAGAGTACAAATCCCATTGCCTGCCATTCCAACAGTATGTCTTAAATTCTATCAGTATCAAGTTGTCTTTTCCAGTGCACTGACCCTGGGTGGTGTCTTGTCTTTAGTAAGCCCCAGTCGGCAAGCACCAAATTAAGTACTAGAAGCTTGGGAGTAACTGGCCTGTCATCAACTGAGAACAAGATATTATTCTCAAGGAGGAAAACAGAGCAGAAATTAAGAAGGATGAAAACAGATTTATATCAAAAGCAAACTGTGTCAATCTTCTTCCCAATTTTAATGGCCATTACTGACAACTGAGGGCTCAACAGTGTCTAATAGCAAGTTCAGAAACCTTCCCAAATGTTACCTTTGACAAATAACTACATTTTTCTGGGTTTCAATGAGTTTATCTATAAATCAGGATATTATTTTTCCCGTGCACATTATCCATAAATTCATAAAACTAGTTGTTTAGTACAAAAGTTATAATGTGAGTATAGGAATAAGGAAAGCTATCACTCAAATGTTCGCTTACAGAAAGTGAGGGCATGTGTCAGAAGAAAAGTTCAGTCTCTGAGACAAGTTTTGGAGAATGTTAAAACAGAGGTGAGCAAAGGTTACAAAAATTGAAACTAGAAATACTCTGAGGACCACCAGTGTTGACCATCTCCACTTGCCCACTTGGAAGATATTTTCACATTTTAGAAACTTATTTGTGCTACTTTCTTATTTTGCTGTAATAGAAGAAAGATGTGTAGAGAAATGTAAGTTCCAAATAATCGCTACTTGCCATCTCCTAAAAGCAGCCCCCAAGCGATTCTCAACTCTATTCACTGAGCTGGGCACTGAGTTCCCCAGGACACTCATCTGTTTACTCTACCAAGTCAGAAAGTCTTAACCTCACTGGAGAGCTTCACCCCCAGGCCTCACTTCAAGTTCCTGGTCCAGGCGTCCATGAAGTTCCACCTCAGGTCACCCTGCTCTTGCTGGTCCCTGTCTCACTGGAATACAAAGTTGCTCTATAATTTCCTACTCTTGGCTACTGAAATTTTTCTCCAAAGTAAATCGATTTGTACAGAAAGCATTTCTACTTTTTTTGTACAGTGATAAAAATAAATAAATGGAGAAAAAAATGACACTAAGTTCCTGTAGTAGAGCAATCTGAATCATCTAATACCATATTAACTATTCTAATTGAAGCCATTCTAATTTTGATCAATAGATTGTAACTACATTCACCTGGCCTTGTACCTATAAAGAGCTCAAAGTATTTATAAGCATGGACGCAAATATATATATATATATACATACACATATATGTAAAGAAACCTTCTGGATAAATCACTGGGGATTGAATAAAACAACTACATTTGAAAATACTATGTGACTTAGGTTATTTTCCCTTTATTTCCAATATGAAAGATATTTCCACATCACTTTAATGTCAGTGCTCTTCAGGAGTGAGGAGGACATTCTGAGTTAACTGCCTCTTCTAAGGCTTCCATTTTGGTGATTGGATTAGTTTGCTAGGGCCATAACAGAGGATCATGAACTACGGAAAATGTATTCTTTCACAGTTCAAGAAGCTAGAAGCTGCAAATCAAGTTGTCAGAAGGATGGTTATCTTCTGAGGGTGGTGTGGGGAGGATCTATCCCAAGCCTCTCTCCTTGGCATGCCAATGGGTTGTCTTCTCCTGTCTCTCTGTCGTCTTCCCTGTGTGTCTGTCTTTGTGTTCAAATTTCCCCTTTTTATAAGGACACAGGTCATACTCTATTAGAAGCTACCTTACTCCAAGGTGACGTCATCCTAACCTAATTCGTTGCATTTACATTGCTTTATTTCATACTTATGTCATGTTGTAAGGTAGTGAAGGTTAGGATTTCAACCTTTAAATTTGGGGGACACAATGCACTCCCTAACAGTGATGTTAAGACTTAATACAAATTTTAGATACTTAATTCAGGAAGAAAGAAAAAGACAGAACTTAAAATACGTGCTCTAAAGGAACTAAGTTGTGACTTTATTATTTTAAATATCTAGCTTCTCAATCTTAGAAAACTCCTAAAAGCAAGAGTAGTTTTTGGGGCACAGATGTATATACCTTTCTGTCAACTCTGGACTGTAAAACACATCAATCATGAAGCAGCTTTTCCAATAACAGGATTCATTTATGAAAAGCTTTTTAACTCTTATGTTTGTATTAGGTGACTTTGTATTTTAAATTTATTTTCATTTTTTTCTGATTGATATATAATAATTATACATATTTACTGGAAACACTGTGATGCTTTGATTCATGTATATATAGGGTGATGGTCAAATTAAGGTAATTAGCATATCTACCACCTTCAATAGCTATCATTTCTTCATAGTAAATGATTCAAAATCCTTTCTGCTAGCTATTTTGAGATATACAGTGCATTATTGTTAACTATATTCACTGTTATTATGTCATGGAGAGTTATCTTACCACAGAACTAGACAAAAAAATCCATCTACTGTACTGAGATAGTCCTATAATAGCAATAGCAAAAGATATTCAACACTTGCACATGGGACTTCTAACCCAAATTGTAACAACACCTAATGACCAGGCATCAGTTCTAACTCATGAAAAATCATAAATTTTTTCATTAACGACCATTTTTTAAAAATTTCATCGTTCATTTGTTTGAATCAATAAGAAACCAATAGTTTGAGCCTCCTTTCTCACTTACTTAAACCCACTAATTATTTGGATGATACGAAATTATGCAAACTTAAAGCATATGCATTTTTAAAATAAAACTTTCTTAGAAATGTAGTTCAATAAAAAAGCCATCCACTTACTCAGACCCGTTCCATGTAAATATGCAAAGAACAGTCAGGGACTAACTGATAGACATCTGAGTTATTAGTGTGTAATAGAAGATTTAAAGTGTTGCTTTTCAATTTAGACCTCAGCTTCAGAATGCTGATAAGGTTTCCTTTGTGTTTAAAGTGTTAGTAAATTAAATACAATCATGATAGGAAAATATTAGGGATTTCAGTACAGCCTGCTGTCAATTTTAATTAATGATAGAACACTGGTTTCCTTACCCATTCTATTTGTTAAAGTTTATCCTGATACCTAAATGCATCATATGACTAATATGATGCATATTATATTATGCATCATATACTGCCCTTCCAGAAACTTGGTTTTGTTTTTTGTTTTTTTGTACTGGAGATTGAACTCAGGGGCACTCAACCACTGAGCCACATCCCCAGCCCTATTTTGTGCTTTATGTAGAGACAGGGTCTCACTGAGTTGCTTAGCGCCTCACCATTGCTGAGGCTGGCTTTGAACTCGCGATTCTCCTGTTTCAGCCTCCCTAAGTGCTGGGATTACAGGCTTGCGCCACTGCGCCCGGCTAAAATTGTTTATTTTAAAACACTTCATCCAACATATTTTACAGAATGTAGTTTCTAATTTAAAGGCAAAAGAAGGTCATATCTTCTAGCTCATTTCTATGCAGCTTAAGGAAGCATGTTATTTAAAGTACGAGCTTCCTAGAGTAAATTGACTAAATTTCTTAAACATCATTTTTATTAATAAGCCTATATCCTGTCTTATTCCTTTTCCTTGACACTACAGAGGGATTCTGCCACATTAAGAGTTATTGCCCCCATATATAAAATGAATATTTTATATTCAGCTTTATGGATTCATGTTTGCTCAGGTTTGAGGCTAAGCAGAATCCAGGTGCCTGTAGGAAAGATCAACATGACTAAACCTGACTAAAGTTTGTTAAAGACAAAGCAGAGAGTGAGAAATGGGTCATTATGAACACTTGGTCATCTCTCCTAACCCAGTTTCAGGTGATTCTCTTCTGGCTTTACAGCCTAAGGCCTCTTTGTTGTTCAGATGGGAATCTTCTTGTGCCAAAGGCTTTATGCTTGCTTCTGAGACTACATTGCTGGTAAAATTATCCATTGATTCTTTGCATAACTGGGGCAACTGTGCTGAAAATATTCTCCACTGGGTTTGCCACTGGAATAGAAAGAACACAAAAGTTATTGTCTTTACCATTCCATTTCTACACTTACTGGGAAATGGTACATTCCTCTAAAAAGTTCCTACTTCAGTTAATGCGAAAGGAAGCAATTACAATCTGTCATGCCCCAATATAGCATTTCAATAACCCAGGTTCTTCTCAATTTTTTTCAGGTAGTTCTCTAGTATTACACTTTACTTCTCACTTGAGATCTTCCTACGTCTTCTGTAGGGTGGAAGAAATTGCTTAATGGAATACACATCTGAGCAATATAAGCTCCCTTCTTCCCCATATTTTAATGCTGGATTCTCTTATATTAGCTAGGAGCATCAGTTTTCTTATGAAAGACCACATATACAAACAGAGGCCAAAAGCTCTGTAGTATCCAGTCCAGAAATCTAAACCACCCAAGGCAGAAATAGTCCCAGATGGTGAGGACTTGGTCAACAATGATCAACTTTCCCATGTTTTGCACCTGTTTCCAACTCATCAACTCAGAACCAACCAAAGAAAGCCAAATATTCTTTCTGAACTAATCACATAGAATGATTAACTTCCAGATAGCCAAATTGCCTTCAGATGCCTCATTCTACAGAAGAAAAATTGCACTAGAAACTTGTTAAAAATGGCAAGGAAAGTTTTAATCAAAACCATGCAAGAAGGGTCAAGACAATTGCAATAATAGATATTGAACTGAATCCTGCTGAAATGAAAGGCTGGAGGATTTTTAAGCAATGGGATGAGTTAATGAAAAAAAATCGGAGGACTTTGGAAGAAGGTAGGTCAATGTGATGAGTCCATCTGGACTTGCAGAAAGTAGACTCCTACTCCCCTCAAAGACTGGAAAATAATATCTCTACCTTTCTTGATTACATTTCAAAGGGTTAGCTTGAACATCCTTAGAAAAAAGTTTTCTTAATTGCAGATTGAAGATTTATATTTTAAAGCTTAATTGCAGCTTAAAG
Source organism: Geosciurus inauris (assembly GCA_004024805.1). NCBI lineage: Eukaryota > Metazoa > Chordata > Mammalia > Rodentia > Sciuridae > Geosciurus > Geosciurus inauris. Next base: position 152,660 of record PVHX01000110.1, read on the forward strand.
ATATTACAACTTTAAGCTTTCTAAAGTAAATGCACACAAAAAAAATAGAGGACAGGGGCTGTGGTCAGAAATAAGCCTATCTAGGGTTTAATCAACTTGGGGGAACACTGTGCTACCTTGACAGTGCCAGCAGCCTCTATTCAGAAGGTACCTGAGGCCTTCCTGTTCTTTATCATTTTCCCACTCCTGTTCTTGTCCTCCAGTCTCTGCTGAACACGTGATGGTAATTGTCTCCCTGGCTATGGTCAGCTCCAAATAAAAAAAAAAACGTCCTTTGTCCTCACTGGGGTTGTCTTCATTTATTTCCACCCTTGGAATATGAAATTCTCCTATAACAATCCTTAGATATTTTTAGCCATTTTCATGTATGGTGACTGAAGGAAGCAAAAAGAAAAACAAGTGGTAGGCAATGATATCTCCTCATATTTAAAGTCCATAAAGAAGGAATTCTACCAAATTGTAAATTGAAGAACATTAAGAACAATTGTGAATTTTGACTCCTATTTCCATCTGGGCTCACACACACACACACACACACACACACGCATACACACATACACACACATACACACATACACACACAAATCCTGCAAAATATAGTATTTGATATAATGTTATGAGTTAAAAAAATGCAAAATGATAGAGAGCAAAGTACACAGAATCTAGAGTGGCAAAGATGGACATATTTCATAGAGAAAGTGAAACTTGAGCAAAATCTTAAAGGAAGTTTGTCCTGGAGCTGTCTGGGGAAATATTCACAAAAATCGTGTGTGCTTGGTGTGTCTGGGAAATATCAAGGAATAAGCAAAGTAGGAACAGAGTAATTGAAGGAGATGCATGGGAGTGGAGGGAAAATGGGTGAGGGCAAAGAGACAGTGGAGTGGGGGAGTATCAGATGTCACAGGGCCATAGCTCCATAAGGGCAAGTGGAAATGCACTGGCTTTTCCCCTGGAGGAAACAGATAGCTATTGGAGAGTTTTAAGCAAAATTATCAATCCAATAATTTTATGTGACAGAGAAAAACACAGCAGTACTAGTCAGAGTACTTGGCCACTCTACTACAAACCTGGAAGAAGTTCTCTAACCAGATACAACTAGTGCAGGGTTTATTACAACAAGATGGGGCTGGAGAACCCTTTATCATTGCTTATCACTAATTATCTGGAAGAATCTATGCTGAATGGAAAGAGTTCCAGTTCCTCAAATGAGTTGAGGATTGACCAATGTAAAGGCCAATTTTTCTGGCAGTTGAAAACTGTTTCAAGTGCCTTCTCCTCTGTTTCCCTTGTCTTGACAAATGTTCAACAAGCTTTTTCTTCTTTCCTTCTTTCTTTTTTTTTTAATTTTAAGCTTAATTGTGATGAAGGTTTATATATATCAAAAAAGGACTCCCAAGACAGAAACTATTACAAAGAAAACAAATATTGGTGGCTTATGTAGGATTACTTCCAAAAGGCAATGTAGATTCCTATGGAAAAGATAGGATCAAATTTCTTCAGGAGCCTAGTGTGCTAAGCTCATTATCGCATTCTACTATTAGCATAACAAAGTCAATCAATGCATTTTGGTCAATAACCCTCTCAACTATTAACAGGGAAAAATGTGAGCTTCTAAATGAAATATCTTGAGTTAGATAAGGTGCTCATTATACTGAAAGGAGCATAATAATTCTGCATTTTCCCCACCATTTTCCACTAAAAGACAGAGATAAAGAATAAAAATTGAAAAGAGTAAGCAAGGGTTTTGTTCCACTTAAAATGTTGTCCATTTTCCATGCTATGCAATGTAGAGGTAGGTGTCTCTTCCTCACTGGGGAGCTCCCATTTAAACTTAGTGAAATCTCAATGTGGTTGATAAACTGAATTCCCAGAAAAGAGACTACCACCGTAAGGGCTCAAGGCCAGGAAGCAAAAGTTGTGTCAGTCACAGAGAACAGAACATATGCTTTACAACATGCCCTCTCTCACACAAGTAAAGAGCTGCTAATCAACTGAAAGAGATAAATGTGTGTGTGTGGCGGGGGGGGGGGGGGAAGCATCAATAGCTGCCACTCTTATAATAAGAAGCCTAATTTTATGCTATTATCTGTTTGATGGTTTAAGCAGAGTAAAATGACACTGATCTGGAAATGTGAGCATGAAGTAGAACAAGAGAGTGTTTGTAACAGGAATAATTTCAGGCACCCATGAGGCTTCACATAAAACTCATTTGCACATAGACAAGACTCTCTTATGGATGATGGATAAATGTAATTCTTAGTTACCAGAGGAATTTTTTTTTTTTTAACTTACAAGGAGTCTAAGAAAGAATAATGAAATCCAGACTAAAATTGCTTTAAAAATTGCTTTAAATTTTTCTAAATGATTAGACAGTGATGGTAGACAGTTCGTTTAAATCACTAATGCAGATACTCTTAGTCATTAGTGCAATATTTAATATTCATAAACAATATTGCCTAAAGAAGCAATATTGCCCAATGTGAGAAGGGGTCATGAATTTTAATCAATATATGAGAGCTTTCAATTACATTTCACTCGACAGAAAACATATATGAACTTTAATCTTTTAACCATGATCTTCCTGAAGAGAAGGGGATGAAATTTGAAACAAGATCACGCCGATTAAAAATGTGCTAGCGCCATCTGGTGTCTGAAATAAAAATCATTATCGCCTTTAACAGTTAAATGAACTCTCCTTTTGTGGGCTCAGTGCAAAGCGGTTATGGCATAATTAAGCCATAATTCTTGCAATGGGATTCCCTTTACGGCTAATACCCAGATGTGAATATTTACCATTTGGATTAGAATTCAATGAACCTAGAAACGTGAGGCTGGTTCAAACAGTGAGTTTGCCTTTATACATGTATTCAAATATTTCAGGAAAAAAATGTATGTTTCAACTCAAGAATCTACATAAGTGCTACAGTTTTCCTCTCTAATTTTCTTAAGGAAACCTTCCCTGAAACTGAAAAAGTGTTTCTATACTTTTAGAAGCAATGTCTCTATAAAAATATAGGAGAAGCAGATGGGGAGCATATTTTTAAGGAAGAAACTTTGAGGCTTATAATGCTAATGTGCTAAGATAAATTTAGCAATATATATAAAAATAGAAATATAAGTAGTGGAACTTAAGTGGCTTGGAAATTTATGCACAAATCTATTAATAGGACTTGAAAAATAAACACTACTTCATGCTGTTCAGCAACTGATTTTTAATGTATCTATATATTAAATATAATAACTCTCTCTGTTCTCTGACATTCCTGATATTCTTTAAGCTATAGAGATTTCCTTCCTTCCTTCCTTCCTTCCTTCCTCCCTCCCTCCTTCCCTCCCTCCTTCCCTTCCCTCCTTCCCTCTCTCCCTTCCTTCCTTCCTTCCTTCCTTCCTTCCTTCATTCATTCATTTCTTCCTCCCCACTCCCTCCCTTCATACCTTCCTTCCTGCCTGCCTGCCTCCCTTCCATTGGACGCAGGGGTGCTTAACAACTTAGCCACATCTAGCCCTGTTTATATTTCATTTTGACATAGGATCTCGCTAAGTTACTGAGGCCAAATTTCAACTTTCGATCCTCCTTTCTCAACTTCCTGAGTCACTGGGATCACTGACATGCGTCACTGTGCCCAGTGAGCTACAGAGATTTCTGACAATTTCAACGACCAACAGAATATTCCACGAATGCACATACTTACAACTCAGGAGTTGTAGCCCTCTGGTATCAAGAATTCTTTAGGCTTCCTCTCTGTGTTTTGGCTACGCTAATGAGACTTAATAGCATTGTGCTATTTCTTTAAATAAATACATTTTCCAATGTTGCAGCCATGCTCTTTCCCTACAACTAAGATGCAGCACAAAGCCCAGCCATAAAGAATATGAAAACTAAAGTTATACTTCCGTGTCATATTAAATAAGAAATTTGAATAGGATACTCTCGGCTCTCTAGTTCTTAAAAAGCTGAACTTTTATGAAAAGATAGAAACATTAAAATAGTGAAAAATTGGGGTTTTCAGAATGGCAGACTGCAAAACATCCAATAACATAACTGAGATCATCGTTTCAAAATAGAACATTTTACAAGATGTCTGCTGGATGTTGGAATCTAATTTTCAAGTGATGGTGAGAAATATGCTTTCCACCTGCCGCCCCAAGCAATTATCCTTACTAGAAAAGCAGTGAACAAAGAGACACTAGGGAAGCTGGGCAAACTTATATTCCTTGTGTCCCACTAGAGAACTGATAGATAGAGCAGAGGAAAAGACTGGATGCTGGGACTAAGCTGTATTAGCAGCAGCAAACTGCTCTCACCTGAGAGTATGCTGTGAGGAGCAGGAGAGGACTTTATCATTTCTTCTGAACCTTTTTGGATGCCCATATCATATTACTGTTTATACCAAGTCATGAGTTTCCACAGTTGCTCATAGAGAACTTAAGTTTTGACTTAAAGCAAGATCGATAATCAGTAACAATTTTCCCTTGGAATTTAAGAATAATTACATTAGATGCACTGCACTAAATGTCTACTGTGTTCTAGGAATAGCTCAGTGATGAAAAAGTTATGTTGCTTGCATAAAGTCAGAACCCACATAATTCAAGACTAAATCTCTTGTAGTAATAAATATAAAAATACAGGAAATATTTTCCTGGAGTACATAAATTTGTAAGAAGTAAAGAGTATTTTCTGCTTTGAGACATGTGTTTACTACTTAATAAAAATTTGATGTACAATTTTTGTTCTATTGCGTTTTTGTCCAAACATCAAGAACTCTGTGTCCTTATAAAAAAATTAAATGGTTTGGAGCACCAACTTTGCATCAAAATGATGGTTTTTCAAATTTCTCTGATCTGTGCTTGATTGTATGTTGATTCTTGCACACTAAAATGTATGCTTTTTAGAAGAATTTTATGTCAACATTTTGTCTAGATGGTACTTTGGCATTAGTGGGGTTTTTTTGTTTTTTTTTTTAATTTTCTTTCTTCTTTTTTTTGGTACCAGGGATTAAACTCAGGGGCACTTGACCACTGAGCCACATCCCCAGCCCTATGTTGTATTTTTATTTAGATACAGGGTTACAATGAGTTGCTTAGCACCTCAATTTGCTGAGGCTGGCTTTGAACTTGCAATCCTCAGCCTCTCGAGCCACTGAGATTACAGGTGTGTGCCACTGCGCCCAGCAATTGTTTTTTTCTTTTTTAACTTCTGATGTTAATTTCAAAAATTCTAATTTTATATTAATATCACATTAATTAATGAGCATCTGGATGAAATTATTATAAACTATGAATAAGACCTTAAATTATAAGGATAATAGTAATAAAAATCACATGAGGAAGTACTATTATACATTATTAATGATAGGGTTTATAGCACACTAACAAAGAATGGTAGATATTTGTTTACCAATTAGATATGTTACCATATAGCAAGAATAACAAACAACAATTTGCCAGCCATCATAAAAATTTCTAGTACTTTGATTTTAAACACAAAGTAGAAATGTTAAGGCTTCCAGAATCGGTAATTTGAAGTTTATATAATCCAAGTTGATAGTGATGTGTATAGCAATAAATATTTTATAAACATGAATTTGGGTAAATATTTTATAAGCATAAATTCAGTTAAATTGGCAAATTATATTATGTCTATTAATGAATGAGGAATCTAAAGCTTATGCACATTAAATAAGATCTGTAAGAACAGAAAGTTAGTAACTGACAGATCCAGGGTTTCAATCTACTTTGCTCATTTCAACAATTTTCAAACATGGCCCACCATGGGACTACAGACCATGAGCCTCTCTGAACTACACAATGCCACAGAGACAGGTAAGAGAACATCAGAGATTTTCTTTAAGAAGATGGTAACCCTTAAGAGATACACACGCAGGATGACATATACTTGTAGGCAAAGAAAGCTTTAGAGAAGCAGACCATCAGTATTTTCTTACTCCAACATTCCTCAAGCATCCACTACAAGCCAGACATTGTCCAGGGGTGGTGTTTACACACAAATCAGACCTCAGTTTAAAGAGGAAGGAATCCAAGTTAGTGCCAAATTATTATGCAGAGCAATAAGAACTTTTAAGGCTTCTGTTAGGTCTGGTCAGTGTCTAGGATGCCGAATTAGGGGAACCAGTCAGCAGCTGTGAAGCGGAGCTGCAAGCCAGATGTGATGTCACTAGTAGACACGCCTCCTGTCAATCAGCGAGTTTTCCTGACCTATCCAGGAAGGACTCTGGCCTTCTCTTCCTGTCCCCAAGCCCTCCCCTTCCTGACCAGGTTTTCTTGAAATTGTCTGTGCAGGGAATCTCCGGCGCCATTTTTCCGGGCACGCTCTGGTGGACAGGAGTTTGGTCCCAGGGCGTGCATTCCAATAAAGCCTTGCCGAGTGGCTTAATTCATCTTCTCCTGGTCATGTAATCTTTACAGTTTCATGTAGGATCTTGTAACAAAGAAGGGATTAATGGAGCCTCTTTGGTGGAAATACGTTTTAAGAAACATATGGTAGAATGAAATACCTGTAAGAAATATCTTTGGTCCAGTATGAAACATAAAGGGAAGCAGACAGGAATTGACACTTGGAGGGTTTCTGCTGTAAGCCAGGAGGGCCTGGTGGGTGGGACTGTAGCTTGTTTCAAGAGGGCTAGACTAGAGGATTGTGTAGCAGTGGCAGGAATAAAGCAAGAGTTGGGATCAGGGGCCAGTTCAGAAGTGCACTTTATATTTAAAACAGTTTGAAACATTGGAGTATATTAAGCCAGGAGCTTATGGATCCATTTGACAACAATATAATAAGAGATAAGAGGGGCTTGGCAGAAGAGGCAGAAGAATTTATTTCTAAAAATAGCTAGTCAAGAAATTGATGATTCTTTTAAGTGACAGATTAAGACAAATATCCAATATATGTGACAACTTGTTATATAAATGTGACCTGTTAGTGGTAATTATGAAGCGAGAGAAACATGTATTTATCTGTTGATTTGTTTAAATTTGAAAGTTTCCATAATGACAAGTTAAATATTAAATACTACCCAAAATAAACAATATGAATTGGTTCATTATATTATGATAAAATATTATAAAAAATATATAGTGTTCGTTAAGATAAAAATTACTATTGACAAATGCAAAGATATAAAAATATGTGCTAATGAAATTAACTGGATGATTTCTAGAAGAATTACAATTATAATTTTCTACAATATGAATATTTTTATAGTTCTTTGAAGAAAAGTTGCAAAATCTCTTTGAAAAAATTTTTAAACTGATATAATTAACCAAAAACGGAATAAAAGTGAAAAAATCACATCTCATAAATAGGATTGTACTTATAGATATAATCTATTAAAATTTTCTCAATTAGTGAACAAAAGGAAAAAGAATAACATAAATACAGCATTTTCACGCTTAATGACTCCCCAATTATTGAATTTTAAGGAAGTGAGTCATGTTTTTATTTTGATATGTTTTATACTTGTCATTATGAAAATATTTTTTAATATATTAACCCTCCTGTTTTTCTACATTTGTCCAGAAGTTATCATAAATATCGTCAGATACATAGATAACATTAGGATATATTTTGCATATGTAAAGAAGCTGCCAACTTTTACAATATAGAACATTTTACACAGTGAAATTACTGTAGAACTCTTATAGCATACATAGTAATTAAAAAAAAAAAAAAAAAAAGCCCATGCAAGAATTTAAAGTTGTCCTCTTAACACTTAGTCTGTGATTCTTTTGGCTGCATGGATATGATAGCACATAGGATTTGGGAAATGGAGTCACAAACTATGAATTCTCTACAATATGAAGAGGTATTATAAACTTCAAGATCACTGATTTCAATTTTTTTTTCATACCGGGGATTGAACTCAGGAGCAACCACTGAGCCACATACCCAGCCCTATTTTGTGTTTTATTTAGAGACAGGATCTCACTGAGTTGCTTAGCACCTCGCTGTTGCTGAGGCTGGCTTTGAACTCGTGATTCTCCTGCCTCAGCCTCCCAAAGTGCTGGGATTACAGGCATGCACCACTGTGCCTGGCCACTGATTTCACTTTAATCACAAGACATATGAATACATTTGTTTAAGCAAACAGTTTGTTTAGCTTTAAAGATATAGGAAGAATGCATAGAGTAATAGTATAACACGAAAATTCAGCACTAACCTACGAAAAAACAAAAAGTTATAAAATGTTCAAGAACTTTGAGTCTTCCACAAAATTCCTCTAGGGTTTGCATAAAATAAATTATACCAGTCTTTAATTCTGTGAGACAATTAGAAATATCATTTAATATAATAAATAAAATATTTGGTTTTTAACTAGGCATAGTTAATGAAGCTTAACAACACATCTTTAATATTTTGCCTTTATCAATAATCACTTTATGCATACAACATGGTTATATCTAATGATGATTTCTTATTGTGGTTTTGATTTTCATTCCTCTTTTGATTTTGTGTACACCTACACATACACACACACACGTATACACGACTCTCACCTGATTTGAACTATTGTGGCAAATATACATAAGGCTGAAGTACAAGGTAATGTGATAAGAGCTGACCCATTCTAGAAGTGTTGAGAAGTCTTTTCAGGGACATAGTAGATGTAATAAAGTTTGAAGAAGAAGCTTAAGTTTAATGGAACTCAAACAGTGTAACAGCAAAATAAATATTATTTGTGTTTATTTTTATTTTTCATTAATCTCATATTTTGATTGGCATCTAATATTTATACCTATTTAAGAGACACAATGTGAGCCAGGCATGGTGGTACACGCCTGTAATCCTAGCACTTTGGGAGGCTGAGACAAGAGAATCGCGAGTTCAAAGCCAGCCTCAGCAACAGTGAGGCGCTAAGCAACTCAGTGAGACCCTGTCTCTACATAAAAATACAAAATAGGGCTGGGGATGTGGCTCAGCAGTCGAGTGCCCCTGAGTTCAATCTCTAGTATCAGAAAGAAAAAAAAAGAGAGATACAATGTGAAGTTAAGATTCATATATACATTAGGTACTGATCAAATTAGAATAATTATCATATCCATCACCCAAATTTTTAAGATGTCTTTTTGCTGAATACATTCAAAATTCTCTCCTCTAAACTTTTGTATATATACAATGCATTATGAACTCTACTCACCCTCCTGTGCCACAGAGTACCAGAACATTTTCCTTACGGTTTATAACATTGGACTCACTGGTCAACATCTCTCTTTCCTCGCTTACTCTGCCCCAGGCACTTGTAACCACAATTCTCCTCTCAACTTGTATTAGGGCAAACCTAAAAGACAGTTTTTAAAGCAACAATAGTAAGGGCAGAGTTTTCCTGCCAGAGATAAATGTATAAGTTAAATAAAAAGATTATGATATGGCTAAGAATAAATAAAATAATCTCATTCAAAACAATTAGTAAGCCAGAAATAGACCCATGAATATAAGAAATTTAGTAGGTGATAAAGGTCAACTTTAAAATAAAAAGAATAGACTTCTCAATTAAAAACACTACAAATTGGTTAGCTATGTAGATAAAAGAATTTAAAAGCTGTGTAAGTGGCTTGCTTTACACATACACAGAAATAAATTCTACATAGTCAACAATCCAATCTATAATTCAAAAAAGAAATAATTTTAGAAATAGGTATAGGTAAAATTGTAATTTTGGTGTGAGGACAATATTTCATAAATTATGTATATTTAAGAAGTCATAGAGAATGAAAAATCACAACTTGACCAAAGGTAAAATGAAAATCTTCCTTAACACAACTACAGATTTTATGACTTTTGGTTTTTTACAGAGTTAGGAATTGTGTTATGTTTGGTAAAAATATTGGTTAGTGGTATAACATTTAATGGATTAGTCCCCAAATTGCATTACATGCTCCCATTAGATGATGATGATGATAATAATAATAATAATAATAATAATGATAATAATGATAGATCCTTAAGAGAGGCTAATGGAAATGAATCAAAATACTAATACTAAAACTAATTAATAATACTAATAATAAAAATATAAATTTAAACAAAAAATTGCCTTTCAGAGTAAGAAAAAATCATTGAAAATATACAATATTGGGACATAATATGGAAATGTACCTTCTCAGAGACTATTGTTAAGTATATGTATTGGTAGACCATTTTGGAAGATAGTTTTAGCCATCAAAATTTCAATACTGTGAGCAAGGTGCAGTGGTGCAAGCCTGTAATCCCAGCACTTAGGGAGGCTGAGACAGGAGAATCATGAGTTCAAAGCCAGCCTCAGCAACTGCAAGGCACTAAGCAACTCAGTGAGACCCTGTCTCTACATAAAACACAAAATAGGGCTGGGGATGTGGCTCAGTGGTCGAGTGCTCCTGAGTTCAAGACCCAGTACCAAAAAAAAAAAAAAATTTCAATACTGTGAATTTCTTTCATTTGATTCTTCCATTTAAAAGGATTTTTATGAGCAAAACTACTAGCAACATGGCTGAAGTTTCAATTGTAGCTACTTTATTTTACAATATCTTACATATTAATCAAATCCAACAGAGAAATAGGAACTGTAAGTTAAAAATTCTGTAGTTCAGTTCTTTTTAGTATGTGAGTCACATATGTGATTTTAAATATTCTATTTAAATATGCTAGTAGTTGCCTCTTGAAAGGTAAACATGAACAGGTGGCAGTAAATTTGATAACATATTCTATTTGACCCCATATATCCAAAATATTATGATTTCAATTTGTAATAATATAAAAAATATTAATGATATACTTTAATTCTTTGTTCTTACTATCTTAAAAATATGGCTTGTAAATAACAAAATATCATTTAGGACATGCACCTCAACTAGGAATATCTACATTTAAAGTGTTCAATAGTGACATGTGGCCAATGATTCCCCTGTAGGAAAGTGGATCTCTACATTGCAGTGAGTCAGACGTGATTTTTACTGCTTTCTTGAAATGAGTGCTCTTCATTCGGACTTATGGAGCATGCTTGTGACAGAATCCTCTATTATCACCTCTACATTAATCAGACACTAACATCAAACCATCCATTATGCTTTTATTAATACACAATTAGTATGAAGACCTGAGTGGCACCATTAGCAACTTACTATGGTTAACAAAAGATAGAATCAAGTAGTGGAAAAAGAATTGGCCTTTGAGTTCAATAATATCTGTTAAGGGAATATTGAATGAAAGGGAATAGGCTTTAGTAATTGTAGTAAAATTATGCAATTAAGAGCTATGTGGACTTGATCAAACTATTCTTCATTTCCAATTGCAGGACTTGGTTTTAAACTATCTTGTGAGGAATTGATACAATGATTTTCTAGATTTCCTCATTAAACTATTGTCTTCCAAAGTGAATTAATTTATGAACAGTTTGTGGACATATATAGAATTGAAGCAATTTAAGTATAAATTGAAAATTGAAATTTGGAAAATTAAGATAGGAAGATAAAATGATGGCACAGATAGAATCAGGGCTCAGTATACTACCACAAGAGTCTTTATAAGAAAAGTTTTCAAAAAAGAAAAAAAATCAGAATTTTGTCTTGTTTTGTTTCTGTTTGTTGTTGTTGTTTTCCAGTCAGAGTAATGAACAAAAATCATGATTTGATTTATAAAGCTGGATCTGTAGTGGATAGGTACATTGGTTAAGTCATAGTGTTTGAAAATAAATCCTAGGCATACAACTTTCAAGGTTTGTGACATTGAGCTTATCTGCATCTCAGTTTCTTATTATAAAAAAAAGATAAAAATGGCATCCTCCTTGTAGGGTTTTGAGAGTATTAGATGAGTTATCATATGTAAAATTCATGGAAAAATGCTTGCCACAGTTAACATGATATAAACATTAGCTGCCATTATTTACCCTTGAATTTAAAAATACAGACAAAATATTTGTGTAACACCCAGCAAAATGCCTGACATATAGTGATTTAATAAATATGCTAATAAATATATGTATTCACTTTAAAAAAACGTGATTCGTATGGTTGCCACATTCTAATAAATACTAGAAAATCACTGGCACACTTGAGGACATAAAAGAAGTTCCTCCAACTAACAGATAAGTTAATATTTTCCTAAGAGGTCTGGATTGCCATCTCTATTGATTCTGCTGATGTTGCAGCCATTATCCCTTTGTAAATGAGCACATAAAAGGAAAAAAAAAAAAAAAAACTCTTAAGGGGCTCTAAAATGGAATACAGAGATGGTATGAACAATTTGAACAAATTTTGTCCTTTCAGTAAGTGACCATTGTAAAATAGTGCCACATTGTCAAGGGTAATATGGTTTTCAATGTCCTTTTCTTTGCTATGCTACATAAAATTCTATTCTAAAATATTCCCATACTCAAAGATGTAACTATAAATTGAGCCATGCAATCAACTTAAACAAACTCCATAAAGAGCTGGTCATTGAGCTGAATTTACATATGCATTGTCAAAATCCATTAGAACTTCTAACCTAAATGAAAACAAAAATATTTGTAATTGCCATGTTTTTTCCCCTAAACTTTTCTATCATTTTCAAAGGATAAATTGCTTTTGCATAAAAATTTAATTAACATATATTTAGGAACAATTCAGACAGTAGTAATTTTGGACCCTAAAGTTTAAGACTGTCTACATAGAAGTGTTTGCACATAAAAAGTATGCAATTTATAACAAGAATGTAGAGTTATCCCACTAACACCAATTCCCATATTTAAGTAGAACTTATACAATAGATCCTTGATAGAATTATTTGCTTCTTTCATTTTCCCAGCTCATTAAAACTTTCCCTTTTTAATGTAATTCCCCTCAAGAATCTTCTGCATTTCTCTGTTTTTCAGGGTGTTAAGTACTGTGCTGGAACCCTTCATAGTCTCACCTAAAGCAATGACTAAGTGCTCTGCCCCTGGGAAGGAGAATGAGGCTCATTAGTTTGCCTTCTTGAGTATTGGGACTATTCCTAGTCAGAGAAAAAGCTTTAATATTTTACCCAAAATAGTTTATTTTAGGGGATAATTGGAAATGTCCCCATAATAACTTTTACCCCTTCCTCAACTTTAAGCTTGAATTTTATGTTCCCAACATTATGAGACTTTATCTTTCTTAAAGTCTTTAAAAGCTAATTTTTATATTTGTTTTGCATGATTTATTTCTTATTTACAATCAGTAGTCAAAGTTCTTCAAGTTCAAAACGTGTTTCATATTACATTTATTCTTTAAAATGCAAGTGAAAAATTCACCAAACTTTCTGCAGTATATTTTCAGTATGCTGAAGAGACTCACAGGTGAGAAGTATATTTGCACAGAATTTCTAAATGGACATTTAAAAATATGTACTGAAGTCCTTAAAACATCCATAATCCCATCACTTGGTGATTCTTTTGGTGTCCCAAATCATTTATATACATTGAAATTTATGCAATAATGAAACTAGATGTATTCCAAATTGCTTTTGTATATGGAGATAAGCCAAAGCATTCTTTAAATTGTTTCAAATGTGAAATTAAATATACAGTGGTTCATTGCATCTGTCGTTGTCCCCACTTCATGGATTCAATCAACTGTGGGTTAAAACTATTTGGGGAAGAAATTGACTCTGTACGGAACATGTACAGACTTTTTTCTTTTGTCATTATTCCCTTAATAATACAACACAAATTTACATTTAAGAATGATAAGTAATTGTGAGATGATTTGAAGTGTATGGGTACATGTGCCTAAGTTATATGCAAATAATCTGCATTTTTATCTGAGAGCATCTGCAGATTTAGGGATCTTCAGGAACCAGTCTTCAACTGCTACCAAGAAACAACTGTATATACAAAACTGAAAACTAACTGAATAAATTAGAATATGTGCATAGGAAAAAAAAGAGCTCTTTCAAAATATTGTAGACAATATTGTAGACAAACATATGAAAATAATTTGCTAAAATTTAAAAAAAGTGCAAATTACAAAAACATAGTCCTGATTATATACATACATATAAATTATTGCTACATGTGCAAAATATTAGTTATGTTTGACTGGTTGGTTACAGATAATTTTTAAAAATTTTTTACTTGTTATTTTGGTATTTTCTAAATTTCCTATCATAAAGATGATTTTATCTGAGGCGAGAAAAAAAAGCAAACACTTTTCGGAGGGAGGAAATGATTCATTAAAGAATCTGATAAACATAATTTGACAGCTTTTAGCAGAGAGAGAAAAAAATGTATTCACAATACTCGGATCACATTATTCATTTGTTGTGACCTTTTAACCTGGTCCAAATCTAGAAAATTTAGGCATAGCCAGAAGACAAAACCATCCTCTATAATGTCGATGTTGCCTAGTGATGGTGAAGCTCCCGTGACTATCCTATCCATCTTGTGTTTATATACTCAGCATTTCTGTTTGTTCCAGTTTCACTTTACTTTTATAGCTTGAAAATGATGGAACATAGCAATCACGCACTCCACCTGACCTGGATAATAACCAAGGATAAAATAAATCACTACAGCTTTGCACTCAGTTGAAAATTAATATTCATAGCCCAAGTAATGAAGAAAAGGCATGGTAATATCATGTAAGTCATTAGGTCTGTGGATGTCATTTCTATACCATCTAAATTATAATATTCATCATTTTTCTGCCCTGAGTGGGTCTTAGAATGGAGAATACAAAAAACAGAACTTCTCAGAAGCCTGGCAGATGCTGAGAACAATGTTAAAAGACTCAAAAATGTCTTGATGCTTAATCTCATTAGGGTCAAGGGAGTATTTGGGAGACTCGATGCAGCAGAATAAAGACAGGTTGTCAGGCTTTCTGCCAACTAAAAGTTACAAGGCAAAAGAAAACCTAATTGCTACACTCCCTAAAGAGAATGAGTGAGCAAAGCAAAGAAAAACAAAACAAAATGAAAAGCTATAGTAGCCTTTCCCTAAAATATCCATTTAGTTTACTCTTTTCAAAATGTAAACTCCAAGCATTTAATAACTTAGAGTTGTTTGCTAATATGTGTGGTTTCATTGTCATGTGCATTTAAGGTAAGCATTGCATTAGGCTGGTTTCTTTAAGAATGAAATATTCACTTTGAATCTACATCTGAAAGGAGATAGAGAATATAAAGTTAAAACAAAACAAACAAAAATACCTCCTAATGTCTTGCCTGAAATTAGAATTCAATGTGATAAGAAAAAATGAAATGAAAATATTCTAATTTTTACCCTGTGCAAAAGTTGAAAACAAACTCACATACTTTTTCTAGACCGAATCCTCTTTCCTTGTTAGAGTTACTATCCTGCCTAAGTATTTTCAGAAGCTGTGAATTACCAACTCTAGCCTAAGGTGGGTTTTGTCTACCCTCCGACTTTTATCTCACTTTCTGGAATGATTGCCCACAGCAGTGACAAGGTTGAAGTTAGCTGACAGGAAACAAGGAAGGAATTCTTAAAACAGGATTTTGAAGAAGGGAAGTAGTAAACAAGATACATAAAGGCTTTTAATTTACATAGGGATAATGATAGGCACTTATACATGTATTACTTCATGAAAGGATAATAATAGTTGTGAAAGCAATGACAGTAACTGTAAGTGTACCTTATGCGAAAAACTACATAAAGTACTCATTTATTTATAGACAGATATGATAGTTATATTAAGAAGTGTATATATAAATAAGTGCATTCAAAAGCTTTAAACCATACGTTTATATGTTATATACAAATAATTTTATGCCAAATATCATGTATTATGTTTTGGAATCCTAAATGCATCCTAAGAAGGTGAAATTTTTGTTGTTATGAATTTATCAATGAAAAAAAATAGATTCTAGAGGCTTTTGGTTTCCAGTCTAAGACACAAGGAGCTTCCATATCACTGCTGTGTCCTGACAACTAAATTGCTGAAGAAACTAAAGAATCAGCAAGTCTTTTTAGATCCATGAAAGTGAGGTCACAAAGCAAAATGCTGCTCCTAAATTAGTGGCAAACAGATAAGGAGAATCAAAACTTACTGAGGCAGAAACCCACCTATCAGCAGAAACTTCTCTGAGAATTTACTGAAGAATCAGTGTGGGCGAGCCTGAAAGTTAAAAACTCACAAGAGGGCACCATGTCTTTGTGACTATACTTCCAGGAAGTATAGGTACTCAGTGAACACTGAAGAAAAAAATTTCTCATGCTTCCAATAGGTGGGGAAGCAATCATTTGAAAATACATCAGAGCACTGTGTTATTATTATTAGACCTGCCCTTGGGAGAAACTGTTTTACCAGAGCCTAACCAGATGGAGTTTTATCAGCCACCTAAACAATCTGCAGAAGGGAAATACCTGACTCCAACCCCTCTAGCCTGTTCCACTTACGCAGGGATGGGAGGACAGGGGCATGAGACGAACTGGTAAAGATCACAATCCAGAGTCACAGGCTCATTAATAGACTGACAATGTCATAGGAGTATAGAATGCCCCCTGCCAACATCTTACAACTAAAACCCTTTTACTGTAGTTTTAAAAATCAGTACATCATATCTTGTCAACATAAAAATTATGTCATAATAAAAAGAGAAAAAATGATGGTTCAAGGATCCTGAATAAGCACAAAAATCAGTCAAAAATGGCAGGATGTTGGCATTATCAGCCTATTAATTATAAAAAATTGCTTTCACTAAGCTAAGGACCTTCATAGAAAAAGCAGACAACATGAGAGGACAGATAATGTAAGCAAAGAGAAATTATAAAAAATGTAAAAGAATTTCTAGAGACAAAACACTTGAAGAAATGAAGAGTGCCTTCAATTAGCGTGTCATGACTGTGGAAAAAATGTATTAGCTTGAGGATCTGACAACAGAATATTCCAGTATAAAAAAGGTAGAGCATGTCAGGCGCAGTGGCGCATGCCTGTAATCCTAGCACTTTGGGAGGCTGAGACAGTAGAATTACGAGTTCAAAGCCAGCCTCAGCAATGGCGAGGTGCTAAACAACTCAGTGAGACCCTGTCTCTACATAAAACACAAAATAGGGCTGGGTATGTGGCTCAGTGGTGGAGTACCCGAGTCCAATCACCAGTTCCAAAAACAAACAAACAAAAAAACTGAAAAGAAAAAGAATAGAATATCAAACAACTGTGGGACAACTTCCGAGGGTGTAACATATGAGGAATGGGAATTCCAAAAGAGAAGAAAGAGAGAAAAGCAATATTTGAAGGAATAGTGACTGAGAATTTCTCCAAAATTAATGTCAGACACCAAAACACAGATCCTAGAAGGTCAGAGAACATCAATCAATATAAAAGTAATAAAAGTTACACCCACTTACGTCATATTCAAGCTTCAGCAAATCACAGATAAAGAAGAGATTCTGAAAGAAGCCAAATGGGGGGGAAATGCTTTTACTAGAGAGGAAGAAATATAAGAACTATATCCAAAATGTCCTCAGAAACCATGCAAGCAAGAAGAGAAAGGGAGTAAAATATTTGAAGTGCTAAGGGAAAAAAATCCACTAATATAGATCTCTGCTCTGCAAAATTAGCCTTCAAAAGTGAAGAAGAACTAAATACTTTCTTGGACAAACAAAAATTGAGAAATTTTCTTACTAGTAGACTTTGTCTTGCAAGGAATGTTCAAAGTTGCTCAGAAAGAACAAAAACTGATATGTGTTAGAAAGTAAGATCTATATAAATAAGAGCACTGAAGAATGAGTAAGTAAATTTAAACTTAAAAACTTATATTTCTCATTCTTAATTGATCTGGCAGAAAATAGTCTGTTATAACAACAATATATCTGATTATGTTAATAAATAACTTGTGCAAATACATGCATAAGCATTGATATTTGCTTATGTATTGCTTATGTGTAAGTTGAAATGAGTGACAGTAATAATATAAGGGAAGGATTAGGAATATCTTATTATAAGGAATCTGTACTATACATGAAAGTTGTGTACTGTTATTTAAAAGTGGACTAAGATTAGTTGTGCTTATTGCAAATATGAGAGCAACTACTAAAAAATTTAAAGAAGTTAACTGCTAAGAGAGGAGAGAAAAATATAATCATATGAAACATTCAATTAAAACCAAAAGGCAAAAATAAAAAATTGGAAGACAAGAAAGGAACTAAGTGAAGAATGACAAATGTGGTAGATATTAATTAAAATGTACCCATAATTTCCTTAAATACCAATGCTCTGAATACACTAAGACAAATTTTCAGTGTGGAACAAAAAACTACACACAACCACATGTTGTCCATATTATTATAACTCACTTTAAACATATGGAAAATACAGATTACAGTAAAGTGATAGAGAAAGATAAATCATAGTAACACTAATCAAAAGAAAGTATGAGTACCTGTATTAATTTCATACAGTGCGTGGAATTTTATTAAGAATTGAGGGTCATTATATTATGATAAATATGCTAATAATCCAAGAAGACATAAAAATTTATAATTTGTACACAATAGCAATAGAGCCTCAAAGTACATGAATCACAACTGACATAATGGCAAAGAAAAACAGATAAATTTACTCTTATAGTTGGATAATTTACCCCACTACCCAGAAATGGATAGATTCATCAGGTAGAATATCAAAAGTGAGTTGAACTCAATAGCTGCATTAGTCAATTGAATACAGTGAAAATCTGTAGAATCCTATATACAGCAACAAAAGATTACACATTTTTCTCAAGCTTACATATAACATTACAATAGTCCATATGCTGGTTCATGAACACATGCTAACACATGTTAACAAATTTAGAATATATACTATATAATGTCTGCTCTCAGACCACAATAATATTAAACTAACAATCAATAAAAAAATAAAGACAACTGGAAAATTTTAAAGTATATGAACACTAAATGATACACATCTGAATAACACATAGGTCAATAAAAAATTAAAGGATAATTTTTAAATAGTTTGAAGTCATTGAAAATAAAAATAAACATAAGTTTAATAATAATAATAATAACATTATTAATGTTGTTAGTTATTATTAATGTTATAACATTATTATTAATGTGGTAAAAACTGTACTTAAAGGTATATTTTCAACATCAAATGTATATGTTGGAAAAGAAAAAATATCTAAAATCAATCTTCCAACTTCCACTTTCAGACACTATAAAATGAAAATCAAATTAAATCCAAAGTAAAAAGTGTATAAATAATACAACAAAAACTTAAAAGAATTGAAAACAGAAAATCAATAAACTCAGTGAAACTACTAGCTCTTTTCTTTTAAATATCAATAAAATTCATAAGACTTTATAAATTTTTTTCACATTAAGAAAAACAAAGGAAACAAGTTACTAATATCAGTAAGGAAATAGGGGGGCACCACTGCAGATCCTATAAACATTAAGAGGTCATTAAAAATACATCATCAACACCCCTAAGCCCCTAAATTGATAATCTATATGAAATAGACCAATTCCTTGAAATATACAATCTGAAAAGTTCATGTAAGAAGAAATAGATTACCTGAATAGATTTATATGTAGTAAAGAAACTGAATCAATGGTAATATTTCAAAACAGAAAGCATCAGACCCAGATAGGTTCAGTAATGAATTCTACCAAACATTTAAATAAAATTTACCAACTCTACAATCTCTTCAGAAGATAGAAGTAAACACTTTCTAACTTGAAACTATAGATCAATATTGCTCACGAATATTCATGTAAAAATCCTCAACATAATATTGGCAAATGAAATCCAACAATGTGTAAAAAGAATTATACTACATAACTAAGTAGAATTTACCCAGATATATGAGACTTTCAACAGTTGAAAAATCAATTAATGTAATCTGTCATATGAAAAGATTAATGAAAAAAATCACATGATCATATCAATAGATGCAAGTCTTTGACAAAATCTAACACTAATTCCTAAATAAATGCTCTCAGAAAACTGTAAAGAGGAACTTCATCAACTTGATAAAAACGTTAACAATAACATCAAAAAGATTTATACTTAGTATACAATTTATACTTAGCATTAGACCTAAACAGTTAGAAACCTTAAACATTTCTGCTAAGATCAGGAACAAGACAAAGATATCCCATCTTGCCACCACTTTTCAATATAATACAGAAAATCCTAATTAAAGCAATAAAACAAGAAGAGAATATAAAAAGTATATAGAAGGAAGAAGTCAAACAGGTTTTTTTATGGAGATATAATCATCTATGTATAAAATCCTAAAACATCAAAAGAAAAAAAAATCTGTAACCAGTAAGCAAGTCTACAAGATACAAGATTAATACGCAAAAGTCAATGACCTTCCTGTATAAAGCAATGAACAAGTGGAATTTGAAATTAAAAGCACATTACATTAGCACCCCCAAAAATACTTAGGTAAAATCTGACAAATATGAATGAGATCTATCTGAGACAAACCACAAAACTGTCACAGATTATATAAAAAATGAGTTAAACAAATTGAGAGACATTACATGTTCATGAAGAAGACAAAATGCTGTCAATAAATCAGTTCTTGTCAAAATGTTCAATATACTTAACACAATCCCAATCAAAGTTAAAAAAATTGACTTGAGGATATTGATAAATTGATTCTAAGTTTATATGAAGTGGCAAAAATAGCCAACTTGATGATCTTGGAGAAGAACAAAGTCAGAATTTAGGACTGATCAAAGAATAGACAAATAGATTAATGAAATAAAATATAAAGTAAAGAAAGAGACCCATATATTCAACCGAGTTTTGATGAATGAGCAAATATAATAAGGTGGAAGAAAAACAGTCTTTTCAATAAATGGTGATGGATATCCAAATATTAAAAAAAAAGAAAAAGAATCTTGACAGAGACCTTACATTGTCCACAAAAATTAAAGCTATCACAAACTTAAATGTAAAACACAAAACTCTAAAATTACTAGAAGATGACTAGGAGCAAACCTCATCTACTTGAGTACAGCAAAGACTATTTAGATGGCATAAATAGAAGAAATGATAAGATAAACTTCACCTCAATTTTAAAATTCTTCTCTGCTCGAGGAATGAGAAGACAAGACACAGACTATAAAAATATTTACAAAGATACATCTAATAAAGAACTTTTTTGAAAATATCTAAAATATATAAAGAAACCTTAAAACTCAACAACAAAAGGCAAATGACCAAATTTAAAAATAAACCAAAGACCTAAACTGACAACTCATCTGAGAAGAAACACAAATGGCAAATAAACATTTCAAAAGAGATTCTATATTATATGTGATTAGGGAATTGCTAATTGAAACAGCATTGAGATATCACTACTCACCTATTAGAATGGTCACACTGACACCATAAAATGCTAGCAAGGCTGAGGAGCAATGGCAACTCTTGTGCATTACTAACAAAGACACAATATTGTACAGTCACTTTGGAAGGCAATTTGGTGTCTATCTACAAAACTAAGCATACCATGTGATATAGTAAACACAGGTTAGTATTTAGTGAAACAATTTGAAAGATTGTCCACAAAACTTCCAGCATACCATTGTTTGTAAAAATCCTTATTCATGATTATCAAAATATACATGCTGTCAAGACTACTTCAGTAAGTGAAGGGATAAATAGATTGTTGTACATTCAGACAATGGAATATATTATTTGATACTAAAAGAAATGAACTATCAAGCCATGAAAAGACAGAGAAACTTTAAATGTATATTACCAAATAAAAAGAAGCCAATATGAAAAGACTACATACTATTTATACACTATTTTTCCAACCATATAACTTTTAGAAAAACAGAAAACAGTAAAAGAATCAGTAGTGTCTAGGAGCTAGTGAGTGAGGAGGCATAAGAATGTGAAGAATTTTTAAGGCTACGAAGCTGTTCTGTATGATACCACAATAAGGGATACATGATATTATACATTTACCAAACTACACAGAATCTAAAACACCAAGAAAGAACCCTAGGCAGGTGCAGTGGCACACACCTGTAATCCCAGTGTCTCGGGAGGCTGAGGCAGGAGGATTGTGAGTTCAAAGCCAGCCTCCGAAAAAGCTAGGTGCTAAGGAACTCAGTAAGATCCTGTCTCTAAATAAAATACAATACAGGGCCGAGTGTCCCTGAGTTTAATCCCTGTACTCCCTAATAAAAAAAAAAAAAGAATGAACCCTAATGTAAACTATGGACTTTTGGATAATAATGATGTGTCAATGATGTAGGTCTGTGGATTGTAACAAGTGGCCCAGGTTGGTACAGAATGTTGCTAGTGAGGAGTTTGGCATGTGTGTGGACAGAGTATATGAAGACTCTCAATTATTCTGTGAGCCTAAAACTGCTATAAAAATAAAGTTTATTATTTATTTTTAAACTTGAAGTTCCAGATGCTTTAAGGAACTTTCCCAAATAAAATATTTGGTAGAGAGTTATGTGGTACTTCAAATCAGGCTCATCCTACTCTGATGGTGTCTCTGCAATGTGAAAGGGTCCATCTGCACTTAAAAATACTAAAGATGGGGTAGTATCAATTGACATCAAAGGCAAGAGATTGTCTCTGAGTTAAGATGGGAAGTTGTTTTAGAAAAAGTAAACTAAACCATCTTGAGGAATAAAAATATTTGCAAGTAAATGTGGAAATGCAGGGCAAACAGAGTTAGACTTAAAGAGACCAAGAGAGAAACTGGCAATTGGGAAAAAAAAGGGACAGGCACCTAAGAGACCCAGGCACCTCAGAGAAGCAGCAATGAGAGAAGACATTGAGTCCAAAAGAGGTGAGCAGAGATGTCCAATTTTGTTAAGAGGCTGGAATTCAAGACTTAATCCCAGAAGATATATTAAGATGTAATGGAAAAGCAAAGAATTTGGAAGAATTTAGAATACAGAGTTGAAATTCTGTTAATGAAAAAGACATTAGTTTAACAGAAAGCTTGAAAAAGGAGGAAGATTTCAAAATGCAAGGTTTAAACATTTGGATTATCTACCATGGAGAAATCAACAATTATGATGAAATGACATCCAAATAGTGCTTCTGTACTTAGTTCTTTCTTTCATGGCATTTGTCTACCTAGCATGATATTTTTTCAAACATTACTGGTATGTATATGTGTTATGGTTTTGATATTTTGTGTCACCCAAAAGCTCATGTATGAGAAAATCCAAGAAAGTTTAGAGGTGAAATGATGGGATTATAAGAGTCTTAATCTAATCAGTGCATTAATCTACTGATAGGGAGTAACCGAGTTGTGACCCTAAGCAGGTAGTCTGTGATTAGAGGAGGTAGGTCATTGGGAACGTGCCTTTCAGATTTGTATTTTATCCCTGGCCAGTGGAGTCTTTCTGCTTCCTGATTCCATATTCCTAGTTGCTTTCCTCAGCCATATTCTTCCACCATAATGTCCTGCTTCACCTTGAGCCCTAAGGAATAGAATTGACTACCTATGGACTGAAATCTCTAATACTGTGAGCCCCCAAATAAACTTTTCCTCCTCTAAAATTGTTCTTGTCATGTCTTTTGGTCACAGTGATGAAAAAGGTGACTAAAACAGCATGTGAGCATACTCATGCGAGTATGTGTATGTATGCATTTAAATTTAAAGTGTTCCTAGAGGTTTTCCCTAATAATCCTTACATTTTTCTTTAGAGATAATACTTTTTGAAGTTCTTTTCTTTATTATTTTACACATTTAACCAATTTCATCATTTATTAGCTTTCCATTTTGAGCCTTGTACTATGCTGAGTTTCAGATAGATTAAATAGATGCATACATACAAATATATATGTACACACACATAGAAATATATAATATATGCTCTTTCTGTAGATCAATTAAAGCTACTACTATCAAACACAGATCACTTTCTCCTTCACAAGCACACTCTTTATTCTTTTCACACTGCAGCTTCAATCATATGTTTGCTTAACTTGCTTCTCATATTAGAGTAAAAGCTGTTTTATCAGCAGCCTGTCAACTAGAAATCTCTATTTATGGGTACTCTTGCTCATTTGCAGTGCTCAGTCACTCTCCAAGTTATGAAATGTGAATCTCTGATATATACAAATAACCATTTGCACAGTGCTTGCTCCTCTTTCCACTCACTTAAGATTGCTCCATCACAGCCACAATTCATAAACTGTCCCAGTATGAAAACAACACCCAGGGAATTCACTGAGTTGAATTGCTACATCAATTCAAGAAATGTCAGTAGCCGCTAAGTATATGCTGTGTGTCAGGTTCTGTGTTTGGCATAATGCATGTTTTATTGTTTCAAAACTCACCGGCCCATATAAGGTATATATTTTTTCTCCATTTTTGAGGGGTCATAATCAAGGACTGTAGAAGTTCACACGCCTCTAGAAGTGAAGCCAGTATGTGAGTGAGGTCATGCCTGCTCATAGTTGCATGCTTGAAGGTAGTTTTATTATCAGGCTCTGCCAACTAAAGAGACCTAATACAGGACATGAAAGCAAAATACCAGGAACTCTATTGATTATTGTTCTTCCTTAAAAGCAAATGGGTTATTTTAATAAATTGAGTCATTCTAATCAGATACTTGGAATGTAAATTTTCTGTTTACTTAGAAAGAATGAATTCAAAATCTTTTTCACCAAACAGAGCTTTATATGATTCATTAAACCATTTCTTTTATTTTTCTCCCTGAGAATATATAAAAGGTCACCTGGCACCCTTTAACTCCCTGTTCATTTTAATTTGAAAGTGCATGCATTTTAATTGCTTATAATTTCATGTCTTAGTGCCAAGGAAGTTCAACAGAAAAGAAAATTCTTCTGCAGTGATTCTGATCTATTTTTACTCTATTGTCACTGAAGTCACATTATCCTAGTCCACTCATTAGTCTATCTTACGTATTTGTCATAAATCTATAATGAAATATTTAAATGTGTTTTCAAATGTAGGTGAAACACCCAATACATTATTAAAAACATTGAAAGGCATATTACCAAAGAGAGTTGAATTAGATAAAATAAGTAAACAAATAAATGTTTTTTTTTTATTTACAGGGCTTTCAGGTGTTTTTCATCAAGCAAATGAATGTCATAATTTATTCATTAAAGATTTTATTTAGAAAAGAGTAAGTAGTACCCAGGATGTTAAAATTTGAGGGAAGAAGTAGAGAAAAGTCTGCAGAGTGGACAGTGAAAACATAGAGGAAAAATCCTAGAAAAGGAAAGGAAAAATAATGGTCTGCTTTAGTAGTAAATAGAGTTACAGCCTACATATTTCTTCAAAGAACTAACAAATATGAGTTTGGAAATAGAGAAAAGTAGTTGGAGTGAAGGAATCTTCCTCTTCAGAGACTCTCTCTAATAGAATTTTTCAATAAAGATATGTTATTTGAATTCAAAAATAAATGGATAGATGTGGAAAGATCCAATTAGGATCCTTGATAGCATAATGAAACCAGCATAATGTGTCGCTTCTGACATCTCATCATCTAGTGAGGGACACAAATAATTGCTAGAGAGTAGTTCATAAGGAACAGTGGAATGTGAACCAATATAGCAGGGTCTGGAGGTTTCTTTGAATTGCCTTTAAAGAGACATCAAGTAACTAGTAGAAAAACAACAATAAAATAAACATGTGAAAACAAAGGGAGTCAGTAAAGAAATTCATTAAGAAGGAAAGATCAATGGGGTTCAATCCTGACCGGGCCTACTCTGGGATCATTGTGAAGTTAGGACTGATGGCCACAGGTCTCTCAACATATTCCAGAAAGGAAATTTCACTAATAGCACAGTTGCACTAAGATAAAGCTTACCCTGTCATTAATCCCAGCACCCACATAAACAGTAGCACCCACATAAACAGGATTGACTTGTAGATGAAGGCCCCCCTGAATTGGATGATCACCACAACAACAGTTCCAGAAGGACCAGTTAGGGTCAAAAACTTGTCTACCCAATGTAAAGGAGGATTAAACATCTAATTGGTGAAGATTGCAGAAGGTAAACCCTAGTTCTCCTGGTAAACATCAAACAGTATTAAATTTGGAATAAAATACAACTCCCTTTGCCATTCTCTGCTTGGAGACAACCCACTCTCTTTCTTTCTTGAGAGTGTGTTTTTGTATGATCCTTGCCTTCACTTATAATAAAATTATCTTTGTTGGCTTTTTGTGTTTGACTCTAAAGTCTCTTTCCTCAGGTCATGAGAACCTAGGTTTGGAGCTTCAGCTCCATTCACCTGAGACAAAATCAGCCCTGATAGTGTTTCTTTTAAAAATACCAAAAACTGGTAACTTAAACCAGAAGTTCAGTAAAGTCTTCCTGATACGATCTACAGATGAAAAAATCAGTGGGATTATAATAATGAGGTGAAAGAGAATAACAAAAAGTGTGGGAATCTTCCAAAATGAGATTTTCAGAAAGTAAAAATAGCATGAAGAGAAAGCCTGATAGGCCCAAGTAACTGCTAATGGATCAATATGGCAGAGTGATGTTCTTAAAAGTAGTTTTTGTTTTATTTTGCCTTCTTTTGTTTGAATATTGTGTAAGCCATACAACTTTCTCACTCACAGAAACCCAGATGTACTACCTTCCTGCATCCCACATTTATATCTACTCTGATAGAACTTGAGGTTGTGAGGTGGTCCTGGAGTCTTGTTCTGTCTTACTGCTCCTACCCCTACAATGGATGCTGAGCACACAAAGACAGACTCTGCCTGAAACACTCCTGTACACACACAACCTTCAAAAGCTTCTGAAAGTGCTTTGTACAAACCTTCTATTCTTTAGGGCACACACTTTACACCATAGAGCTGTAGAGTGAGAGTGAGAGTAAGGGCTCAAAGGAGACAGAGTAGTAAATGAACCACGAAGGACTTGTGAATCACTTTTGAAGTTCATCTTTGAGGTTAAATATGAGTTTAAAACGCATTAAAGGCAAAGGAGAGATAATAACTACTGTAATGAGAAGGGGGTGAGGGAACCCATTAGACTAAAGAGATTACTCTTATTCTAGTGCCAAAGAGTTAATCATGAAGCCCTTGAGACAAGTGAGAAATGATGGACTTCAGCCAAGGTCATGACAATGAAGTTAAGTGGAAAGAAAGCAATAGAATTAAGACATGTTTGGAAGGAAAAGTTGAGTATAGTGATAACTGGATGGGCATGGTAAAAGAGATGAAGATTTCTTTCATGAAAATATTAACAAGTTTTACCAAAATGGAAGATAGAAAGAAAATTAGTGGAAGGTGACAAATAAACTTTATTGAGTTCATGTTCTTTGTAGAAAATTAGAAAATTGGTTTTACTGAACTTATTTAGTAAATTCACAAATATATAAACATAAACAACTAAAACAAAATAAAATAATAACTTTAAAAGAATTCAGACAAATGCTGTCCTCCATCTGTGTACAATGAATCAAGTTGCACTCTGTTATCATGTAAGCCTAAATAGAACAAAAAGTCATAAAAAAAAGAATTCAGACAAAAATGGCTTTACTCAAAATGTATTAGGTTAATTAGTAAAATTCATTGGTATATATTTACTAAATATGCTTACATATTTACTGAATAAGAATAACAACTTTATTTTCCAAGTACTCTAACCCACTACTCACCCCTCACTGCCTTTAAACTGATGAGAAGTGAAAAAGTATAATAGGCAACTTAACATTAGCAATGAACAATTTCTTCTATATGCCTAATTTTTTCTGTTCATCTATAATACATTTAACATTTATTTTTTGATTAAATGCTTAGTCTTCTCTGAATAATCAAAACTCCCAGCCTCATCTGAGGCTATCCTTATGAGGTTACTTACAAAAAATAGGAAATAATTCCTTTCTATTTTTTCTTTTTTCAATAGAGACTGCAGATGTGGGAAATATCCACTCAATTGCAAAAAAGTCCAAGGTGGGTGTAAGGATCTGAATTGCTGTTTGTGGTTATGGCCCTGCTGGCTCCAAATACTGAAGCATCTGTGAGTCTGATCTCCTCCTATTTTATGGTGACTAATTCCAAACTCTCTTTTAGGGCTCATTCTATGGGGACCCACTGACCTTTACCAGAGTCTTAATATCAGGGTTCACATAAGGAAAATATGACTGCTTTCCTTACCCAGTGTCACCCTGACTGTGTCCATGCTCATGACAAGAATCTGTGTTTGCTGCACTGTGCAGTCTATAGCAGAGGTATGGAGGTGGACAGCCAGTCCCTGCCTTCAGATCTTTTTTTCACCTTGCCTGAGCTCATGGAATACAGAGATTTGACTCAATGGAAATCCCTGTAAGCAATCTTTGTCTTTCCAAAATTGCTGTGCCCCCCTTCCCTCTCCCTGAGTTATTGTTTCATATTCCAATGGCACTGAGAAAACTCAGTGAACAACCAGCTGGAAAACAAAATGCAGACATATCAAGTTCTTATCTTGGAGTGGCTTCTAATTTGCAATGAGAAGATTAAGTGTATTGGCTTTACACATACAAGTTGAGGGATAACAGGAAGAGGAAAATACTGTTCCTGACCAATAAATTCATCTTTTCCCTAAAATACTTGTCCCCACCATTCAACTTTCATTCTATTAGTGAGAAGGAAGAGGGCAGGAATGCCCAATACAGGTTCTACAGGAATGCCACCTTTCCCCAAACCAAGAGGAGGAAGAGTGAGGAGGATGATTCTCTCATCTTCAAATATGAAATATGCAGAAAATTTTATTTTTAGCTATGTACTGTCTCCAGGGTGAACTTTACACAGGGCAGTAAACCTGTGGACTAGAAAAGAGAATCAGTTCTCATTTCATATCCTAAGGACAAAGAACCTGCTATAGATACATATAGAAACAACTCAATCAGCTTCAATTCAGACAAGAAGCTTCACTCAGCTGCTCTTGAAGAGATAGACATCTGACCATGGCTTTGGCCCCACCTGGTCTAGTTGTTTTAGATCACTTTATTCCCAGTACTGTTCTGAAGGTATTTAAAGGGATTGACATTGTTGATATGAATGTATGCTTGTGAGTGTATTTAAGTTTTATATATGTGTGTAAAAGTTGAAAGAAAAATTTTTACTTTATAGGGATTTAGATAACTACTGAGGGAAGTAAGCTCAATTTTTTCCAGCTCTTACCAGAATTCAATTCCAAATATAAGCAAAATAATTATAGTATGCAGATCATAATACAAGTTGGAAAAACATGTTTGTTCCTTTTTTTAGTAATCATCTTTCGCAAATCTTATAAGGTAAACATTGATCTTTGAGTCCTTATGAAATACCAATTGGTAAACTTGGAGTCAATTAGCCTCTTACATGGAAACTAGTAAACACTGAGGCCAGAGAAATAATACATCTTGTTAAAACCTCAAGGTTTTGGACACCATTGTGTTACATTCACCAGATGGCATGCCCCTCATCCAGGGAAGTACTCTTTCAATATTTATTACCTGGATGCCAAGCCAGTTATATTTCTCAGATCTTGTCTCATGTAACAAAGAAAATATTTGCTACTGGGTTTCCCTCTACTTCAAATATCTTTTTGCATTTTCTGCTAAAACAAAAAATTTGCAAAGAAAAAAAATATATATCAGAACTCTGAATTACAGCCAGAGGGAGCTACCAGTGAGCTGGAAACAGAAATGAAATGTGAAGCACTATCAACCATTAACTAGAAATGGAAAGATGGGAATCAAAAAAGAGGAAAAAGGTCACACACACACACACACACACACACACATAATCTATAAATGCAGCACATATTTAATTGTGATGTTCCAAGCTAGCTAGATCTTTATAATGGTAATTTGTTTGCATGTCGTTTCATGTTTTCAAAGCATTTTTATAAATCATATCATTTGGTTTGGTATTCATAACAATCTACCTAGGCAAATCTCTATTATTTTTAAATATTTTTCCCTTTTTACAGATAGAGAAAAGATACTAATGCATAACAAAGTAAAACGTATTTGCATTAATGTATGTTGTTTCAATGAGCCTAATAATTTCTTATGGCTATTAAAATGTTTGCATTAAAGTAAGATTGACATAATATTAAAATCACAACTAATTAAAATGTACAATTTGTAAGTTTTTCCAAGTATATACATGCACAATCATTATGAAAATCAAAATAATGGATTTATTCATTACCCACAAGAGTTTCTTTATGCCACTTTGTAATCCCTTCTCAATCTCCATCCTGTCCCTTCATCTTCAGCCAACTATGGATAGGCTTTCTGTTATGTACTTTAATTTGCATCTTCTAAGTTTTTCTTCATAAATAGAATCATATGATATATATTTTCTCTTATCTAGATTTGTTCATTTGGAATAAATATTTTGAGATTCATTTAAATCATGCTATGTATCAATTACCCATTGCCTTTAATCAGTGAATAGTATTCCAACATATGGGTAATATTCATGTATCACAGTTGATTTATATATTCACCTATTCATAGACATTTGGTTTATTTCAAACTTATAGATAGTACATATAAATGTGCAATGAACATTCATGTACAAGGTTTTGTATGCCCATGAATTTCCTTTATTCTTTGGGATCTCTACTTTTAGACATTTGAAATGTCTCTGCTCATGATTATTCCAAAAAATGGAGGAGAGACCTAAATTACTATTATCAAAAAATTATCATTAATGAAACTATAAAGATAAAATATAATGAGCGAATATAAAAAATTATGCCAATTATTTCGACAAATTAGACTAAATGGTAAATTCCTTCAGGGCAAGATATATCAAAGCTTAATTGTGGAAAAATTTATAACATCTGTAGCAATATATGTGCTAAAGTTTGTATTTATAATTAAAATCTGTGAAGCAAACTTCAGACTCAGATGGCTTCTTTGGAAACTTTGACCAGAAGGATAAGGAAAAAATTACCAATTTTACATAATCATTGTAGAGAACAGAGAAAAAAAATTTCAGTTCATTTTATGATGCCAGTATGACTCTAATACAAGAACCAGAAAGACATTACCATGAAAGAAACCCCAGACTATCATGTACCACAGAATCATGCACAGAATTGTTAATCAATTAGCAAACTAAATTCAAAAGCATGTTGAAAGAAAACAGCATCACAAACAAGGTAGAGCTATTGCCCAGAAACCATGGTTTTACATTTGAAAATCAGGCAGTAGAATTCACCACATTTACAAACTAACATATAAAGCCTGTATGATGATCCCAAAGATATTTTAAAAGAATTTGCAAAATTGTGCATCCAATTTTGTGCAAAGTAAGAATCAAAAGCAAATTTATAAAATAGATATGAAAACTATAACAATCGACAACTAACTTTACATTTAATTGTCAATATAGTCCCACTAAAATTAGGAACAAGGTAAATATGTGTGCAGTTTACTCTTTCCAAATAGCTTCATACTAAAATTTCCAACGCAGTGCAATAACCACAAGAATGAAATAAAATTATATAAATAAAAAATTAAGAAATATAATTATTTATTCAGTGAACAATGTAGAGAATTCAGCAAATCATCGATATAGAAAATATTATGAAATCTGTGAAAGTAGCTACCACAAACTGTAAGTGTACTCAGTAAGGGATGAGGATACAGTTTATATGCTAATTTAATTATATTTCTGTATACTATTAACAAATATTCAGCAATTGAAGTTTTAAAATATCATGTAAAAGAGTATAAAATTTGGAAAAATTTAGTTACACATGTGCCAATATCAATGCCGGAAGTCAGCACTATACATACTGATAAAAGAAGTTAAAATCAACCTAATTTAATTGATAAATATGTCATGTTCAGAGATTGGAAATACTAACAATAGGTTAGAAATAAGGTCAAAATTTCAGTAGTTACAATAAGTACAACAAAATAAAAATATCAAAAATTATAAGATTGCATACTAATGTAAGAATCCAGCTATATACAGTTTTTAAAGATGCCTTTAAAGTATAAGAACAAATGGTTGAAAGAAAATGGATGAAAACTGTTATGGTTTAGATATTCAGTGTCCCCCAAAAGCTCATGTGAGGCAATGCATAAAAGTTTAGGGGTGAAATGATTAGGTTATGAGAGGTTTAACCTAATCTTTGCATTAATCCCTTAGTAGGGATTAACTGGGTGGTAATGTAGGCAGGTAGGGTGTGCCTGGAGGAGTTGGGTCATAAAGGGGTGTGCCTCTGGAGTAAATATTTTGTTTATGGTGAAGAGTACTCTCTGCTTCCTTTTGCCACATCCTGGGTCACTTTCCTCTATCACATTCTCCCACTATGACATTCTGCCTCACCTCAGGCCCCAAGGAATGGAGTTGGCTGTATAAGGACTAAGAATTCTGAATCCTTGAGCCACAAATAAACTTTCTCTCCTTTAATTAATTGTTCTTGTCAGATCTTTTGGTCACAGAATCAAAAAAACTTGACTAAAACAAAAACATAGATATAAGCATATCTATGCTAGTTAGATATAACCAAATAATGTCAGTGTAACATGTAAAATAAGCAAAGCATACCTGATGTCAAAAGTAAATTAGTATGCTAATATAATTCCAAAATGATAAAGATAATTTTTCTAGATAGTGTCTAATGGATAATTAACTTTATGAACCTAAAAACAAAGCTTCAAATTAAATAAAGCAGAAAGAAGAGAAGGCAAAAACAGAAGAGGATGAGAAAAGCTTGAATTACAAGAAGGAAAATACACTTGTGCTTTCCTCAGGTTCCAACTTGAGGTGTATATGTATACATGTATGTATAAGTATACACACACATATACATATATATTTATATTCACACATATCTTTATATATATAACAGCTTTACATAAAAGGAAAAAAAGGGATAATAATAGTGACATAATATAATTCAGTGAGGTTGTTTGATGCAATGGATTTAGAAAATCCATTTTCTAAAGTTTAAATTATTTGTGTGACTTTCTTTAATAAAAATAAGGTAGTCCTGAGAAGTTTGGAGTGTGCAGTTATGCTCATTTGTGTAGCCAGATGAGAAATTGGATTTTAGGGTATAGGGAGAAACCAAATAAAATATTTAGAGTGAATATTTCACATATTCAATAAATGAAATAAGCAGATATTGCAATAAAATGAGTCACATGAATTTTTTTCCCATTGCATATAAAAATTATGTTTACACTATAATTGCTAGTACTATAAGTGCTGCTTATCAACTAAGTTTATACAGTATTCTAAATCCTTTCTTTTATCATTTCCAACATATCCATACTATATTCCCAGTAGACTCAGTTTAACAATCCACTTTATTTTCTTATCCATAAAACGTAACTTCTCATCTACTAAAGTTTCATCATGAGATCTAGCAATTTTGTCCTATCTACAGGTTACACTACAAATTCTAGTTCTTTTCCTGTCTCCATCACATCTGTAATTTCCTGGAGTTTTGAACTTCCCGAAGTCATCCATGAGTGTTGAATCAGCTTCTTTCAGACTCCTGTTGACATCACTGGTTTGACCTCCTCCCATGAGTCACACATTTTCTCGATGGCATCTAGTATAGTGAAACCTTTCCAGAATGTTTTCAATTTATAATTCCAGGGTTCATCAGAGGAATCAATGCTTGTGGCAGCCATATAGCCTTAAAAAATGTATTTCTTAGCCGGGTGCGGTGGCTCAAGCCTGTAATCCCAGCACTTAGGGAGGCTGAGACAGGAGAATCACGAGTTCAAAGCCAGCCTCAGCAACGGCAAGGCAATGTGAGACCCTGTGTCTACATAAAAAAACACAAAATAGGGCTGGGGATGTGGCTCAGTGGTCAAGTGCCCCTGAGTTCAATCTCCAGTACCAAAAAAACAAAATCTATTTCTTAAAAATAAAACTTGATCCATGGAATGGATATTTTATCAACAGGTATAAAAATAACATTAATCTCCTTATATATCTCCATCAGAGCACTTGAGTGACCAAGTGCATGGTCAGTGCACAGTGATATTTTGAGACTGTTTCTGGGGGAGCAATGAGTCTGAATAGTGGGCTTAAAATCTTCAGTAAACCATACTATAAACAGTTGTGCTACATCATCCAGGCTTTTTTCTTCCCTTTATGTAGTTCAGGCTGAGTAGATTTAATACAATTCTAAAGAGCCCTAGATTTTCAAAATGTTAAATTGGTATTAGCTTCAACTTAAACTCACCAGCTGCATGAACTCCTTCTAAGAGAGTTAGCCTGTTCTTTGAAACTTTAAAGCCGGGCGCGGTGGCTCACGCTTGTAATCCCAGCACTTAGGGAGGCTGAGACAGGAGGATCGTGAGTTCAAAGCCAGCCTCAGCAATGGCGAGGCACTGAGCAACTCAGTGAGACCCTGTCTCTACATAAAACACAAAATAGGGCTGGGGATGTGGCTCAGTGGTCGAGTGCCCCTGAGTTCAGTCCCTGGTGCCAAAAAAAAAAAAAAAAAGAAACTTTAAGGCCAGCCTTTGACTTCCCCTCTCTAGCTATGAAAGTCCTACATGGCATCTTCTTCCATTATAAGTTTGTTTCTTCCACATTGAAAGTCTATTGTTTAGCTACTTATGTTCATCAATTATCTTAGCCAGATCTTCTGCATACCTTGCTGTAGCCTCTACACAGCATTTGCTGATTCACCCGCACTATTATTGCATGAAGATGGCCTCTTTCCTTAAACCTCATGAGCCAACCTCTGCTTCTGCAGCTTCCTCACCTCTCTCATCCTTTATAGAAGAGAAGAGTTAAGGCCTTGTTCTGGATTGTTTTGGGCTGAATGGTATACTGTGTCTGTTTTGATTTTCTATCCAGACTACTGAAACTTTCTCCATATCAACAAAAGTATGTTTGCTTTCCTACCTTATAGAAAGTTGAAGGTGTGTTCAGTGGAGTAGCACTTTCAACTTCCTGTAAGAACTTTTTCTTTGCATTCAAAATATTGCCAGTATTTGATGCAAGAGGCCAAGTTTTTAACTAACCTCAGCTTTTGACATGCTGAGCTCACTAAGCACAATCATTTCTGGCTTTTGACTTAGAGATATACAACTCCTCTCTTCACTTAAACATTTGGGTACCATTATATGTTATTGATTGGCCTAATTTCAGTGTCTCAGGGAGACTTGAGGAGAGGTTGAGAGATGGCGGAAAGGACAGTCAGTGGAGTAATCAGATCACACATGACATTTACCAATTAAGTTCATCATCTTGTATTGGTGTAGTTTATGACACCACAAAACAAGTGACATCAAAGATGACTAATCACAAACAACCTTAACAGATTTAATAATAATAATATGGTTTGAAATATTGTGATCATTGACAAATTATGACACAGAGACATGAGGTTTGTAGACATTGTTCAAAAAAATGCTGCTAGTAGGCTTGGTCAGCGTTGGATTGCCAAGGTTTACAAAACTTCAATTTGTAAAACTGAATAAATCACTAAATACACAAAATATTTTAAAATGCACAATGAAACATATAAAAATAAAACAAGGTATGACTATATGCAAAACTGAAAGACATGAAGAAAGTGTATGTGGTGGAGGCATTGGTAGTAATAGTGTGGGGTGCTAAAGGAAAATGTGGAAGGAAGAAAAGTTCAAAGAATGCATCAGAGCTTCTGTATCTGAAAAGCTGCAGTCTTTGCAGTACCTCTCCTGTGTAACACAACAGGCATTCAAAATCAATTGAAATGAAACTATAGATATAGATATCATATATGTACTACGTATTATACGAATTACCTTTGCTGCAGTTAGTAGATGTGATTGTGTAATGTTAAGTGCAAAGGAGAAAATCATGAGCTTTTGGAGTGGTTTGTAGTATAGGTTTTCAAGTGATTTATAACATGTCTAGAAAATCAAGCATAAATGAAATTAAAAAAAATTTGTTGCCTTAATGTTTGCAAAAAGACTCATTGAGAAGTGCAATGTGGTAAGTTATCAATACCAGTGTATAAAATATATATATATGTACAAATATAAATTATATATAAACATATAATATTATGCATATATGAATACTACTACCTCAAAAGTAGGGTTTCATTGGATATAAATAAGCATCTACAAATTGCACCATTTTGCTAAAAGTTGAGATAAGAAATCCATCCTTACAATACTGATGTATAGGCTTAAAACACACTTATGTTTTTTCCCATTTTATTTATGGGAAGGTTCTAAAATGCTGGACTTCAAGATTTTCCTTCTAAGCTCTTAATTGTTTAAGCTTGTTAAATATTTAAAAAGCAATCTTGACTATCTTCATGTTTTCTTAGTTGGGAAACAAATCGCCTGGGCAAAGGATCATTTAAGAACATGGTTTATCTGCAATGCAGGACTTCTGTCTGCAGGCACAACCAAGGCAGAATTGCTCGGCATCATTGCTCACACAACCAGCCTTAACCACTCCCTGAAAGTCAGGGGTTAAACCCAGATACTGCCTCAAGATTTGGGGTTCCAAGTAGCCAAGTGCACCCTGAGATAAATCCTTTTATTTGCATTTTAAGAGATAATGCTAATATTCCAAGCACAGGCAGATAGATACTCTGACTCGGGCATTTCTTTAAGTCCCTAAAGTTCTATCACAGGGCATAGCCCTCTTCTGGAAAGCACTATGTCAGCAAAAAGCAGACTACTGCATAAAACCTGCACTTTACAAGCATGGACCGATTCTTTAAAAAATAGCCAAGTGTAGTATTTTTTTCCAGGAGAAATCAAGCACAAGTGCTTTGTCTTTGAGTGGAAGTTCCTATTGAGAATCAGTGGAGACAACTCTGGATAAAGATGCCTATTTCAGCACTTCCTGCAGAAAGCAAGGAATTTCACATGTGATTTTTCAGAATGTGTCTTGAATTAATTTGACATTAATTATTCACTTGATAGTCCAAATTACACATTTTCTTTGCACAAAAACCAGGTGTGCTTCAAACACCCTAAGCATCTGCTATCTTTTACACACAAGTCAAATGGGGATAGCACCATGAAACAAGAGCATTACAAAATAACTCTTCTCGTTTTCACATTTGGTGGCTTTATAAAGGCATCAAATAAAAAGATCCTTTTGCTTCTTTTTCTTTCAATATGTATTTTTGGTGTTAAAACAAATTATACAATGTTTAACAGGAATTTATATTACATTAACTTAAACCATCTAGAAAATTTTATTTTCATTTTAGTTACTAGCAAATCCAAACCATCTTATTTTCTGCTGTGGACTATTTAAATGACATGTTCATAATTGTGTTATCCTAAAAAAGGATTTTTGTCCTTTTAGAAAGTATTAAAAGTTTATAATCATTTTATGACATAAGCTCCTGAGATGAACTGAATTCCACTGATTAATCAGTAAAGTTATCTAAAATGTTAGTCGCAATACAAGGTCATATGCTTTTTTAAAGCCCAAAGTCAAGGACAATCTTTGCATGGAAGGCAGGAAACTGTGATGAACAGGATGGAGCAGAGGACAGCTACCCAGGTTTGACTTGTGCAAAGAAGAAGATGGAATGCATCTTGTCTTACTGTGCTCATCTAACCAAAAAGGGAAACATTTGGTATGCTGTGGTTGCTGAGTTACCTACACACACACACACACACACACACACACACACACACACGAAGATAGATTCAGCATTATGGACAGCAGGCTTTCCTCTTCCCAGATGTTGTGATTAAGCTCTTACACATTTTCTCTAAGATCAACCTTGAACAAAAGGAACATTCATTCACAAATCATATGATTGCAACCCAGGCAAGGAATAAGCAAAATGATTGTTCATTCTGAAGTGATAAAAAGCATATTTTCCTGAAAAAATTATTCAAGCATCTGACATTATATTTGCCTGCTCAAAGAATGGCTTAATATAACTGTTAGATGACCTACTTCTTTAGATTTCCATGGTAGATTAGGTTTCAATATAGATATTGTATTTTTTATGACAATAATGCCTTGCTTTTTTTTCTTATACTTTGCATTCTCAGCCTTTCTGAAGCAAAACACAAAAACGTGATAAAGACTGAATGTGCCTGAGCAATTTTAGTGGAAAAATTTAAATTCAAAATGCTTTGTTATTTAAAATGTGTCACAAAATTACATCAGTTAATGTAAAAAAGAACACATTTCAAATATGCAGAGCAGTCCTTTTAAAGTGGTCTTTAAAAAAAACAAGAAGAATGTCTCTTTCTCTTGATACTCTGCTCTTAAACAACTCTAAAGGTAATTTTGTTTAAGAAGCACATTTTTGTGTGTGTGTTCACCTTTGTCAGGCATTTTTACAGTGATGGTAAAAGTAAAGTCATTATCAACATTTTAGTGAAGTGTTTTACCAAGTAACACTTCACTCTCTGTTCCTGATTTACCTCAATTTTAAACTTAAAAAAATGCATCAGACAATTCGTTAGCTACAATTATATTTCTCCATTACCAATGATAATAAATGGGAAACTTAGCAAAATAAGTATTTTATATTTCTGTGTCCATGACAAAAATAGTGAAGTATTTTTCCAGTCAGTAATCTGATTTGGCAAAGCTACTTATATTTATTATAATTTTAACATTATTAATACATGAACACATTTAGCTGACTGTAATATGCCAGACACAGCTATACTCACTAAAAATAATGAGTATAGTGAGCAGATGCTGTCTGGACACTCAAACGTTGTAGTAAAATATATTGATTAATCACAAAAAATAAGTATAAAATTATTAATGTACTATCAATAACAATTTAGTTCAATAATAAGCAGATGTCAAGACTAACCACTTGAGTAGCTTCCTTGAAAAAGCATACATTGTTAGAGTATTCAACCATAGTTAGTTTTAACATATCATTTTCAAATATTCAACTGTTTAATTCTGAAGCATATAAATATATAAAGTTCCACTGCTTTAGCTTACATGACAAGGCAGGCTCTAAATTGTAGTTGAAATCAAAGAAGGACCATATCACTGGTGCTTCAGTGGACAATTTTATATGCATAAAAATATCTAAATTTTGTAGATATTTTATAAAAGACAATTTTAAATACCAGAGCTAAAGGATAGTCAAAAGACTACATTAATTTTTGGAATACAAGAAGAGGAATTCTACAGACCTCAACATATATTTAAAATATACAACAACCTGAACCACCAAATCCATGCCAAAGTGAGCTTCAGTGTAATGTGTTTTTTCTTTAAATTTTATTTCCATTATTGGACTCAAATTATTAAGAGATGTATATGAATCAAGAAATGGAAAAAAGAGAAGAGAGGGATGCTAAATTTTAGAAAGTATTTTGGCCTTTGCTCATTTTGTTTTACTATTTGCCTTTAACACAAAGGATATAACTGTGGTCCTTTGCGATCTAAATCATGAGCTGAGAGTGTTTACGAGATATTCCTAAGTAATATATTGAGATAAGTAATTGTAGAAAGGTATTTTATTTCAGAAAAAGACAAAATCATGTTTAGTCATATTTAATTAACAGAAGGATGTCATAATTCTGTCTGTAATTTTCCAAGATGTACCAATTATTAGTAAAATTCATTATAAATATGACTTTTTTTCCTTTGAGCTTTTCCTCCCACACAGAATTTTTATCTATTAACTATTTTATTTCAAGCTGGAAATAAAATAAATTAGAAAGTTATGATTCTTATTTTGTAAAGGAGAAAAACAAGATTCAGAAATCAACTGATATGTTCAAGGTATCAGAAGAACTGAGGTGGAATACACTGTCTTACCCGCATTCCAAAGTACTTCCCACATAGCCACCTAATATTTTCATCTATTTTTTAAACTCCTCTTCTGTCTCTAAGGTTTCATAAAGGGTCCACATCTTTGGAATATGTTTCTGACTCTATAGTCATCATGCTCAGATATAGTTCTCTTTCCTGGAGGACCCTGTATGTAGCACTCTTAACCTTCTCAGCTCTATTTATCACATTGGACCGTGCTATCTCCTGAAAAGTAGAACATGAACTCCAAAAGAAGGTGTCATATCTTGCTTAATTTACATACTATTTACATATTCAAGCAGCATTGAGTCTATATATTCAAAAAGACACTCAGCATGTATTAAAGGAAAGAATTGGGCAGCATTTTAATTTTTAATATCAATAGTTAAAACGAGACCTGCAGTGGAAATTGGACTGGATACAATGTCTGCACTTTTCTCCCTACATGTGACACAAGTAAAGTATTGATCATAATCACTTTTAAATCTTGCTTATGAAGAGAAATAATTCCAGGAATTGCTTCCTCAGAATCAAGGTGTATCCAACAATGACTTTTCAGTGCCAGAAATGCTAATTTACCAGGGCTGTATCATCAATTGTCAAAGTGTTTCTCCTAGGAGTGATGTCACTGCATGGCAAGTTGGCAATTATTTGAGGAGTTATTTCAATAACTGCACAGCTCTTTGTCTGATTAATGAAATTGCCAATGGATTTATAACTCCTGTTACGGAAATGTATCATTGGAGATTTGCTGAATGGTGTGTCATAAATTCCAGACACCTGAGAAATTACGACAGAATTTGATTAGAACAGCTACTTTCATCTCCCTTTTCCACTAAATTCACTTCTCATTATCTACTGCCGGCACTGCCTGTTCCAAGATGAGAGAGAAGAGGGCTGTTTGTGACAAATATTCTGTTTGCTAAAGCTAGTCTTTCTTTCACTGTCCACACTATCTAAATTTTCTTGTGTTCAATATTTAAACATGTCAAAGCAGATCCAAAGAGAATTAATGTCATTGAAAACTATTCCTTTGGAGTCCATAACATTGTTGGCAACTAAGGGCAGATCCAAAAATATTAAGAAACCAAGTAATAAGACTCAGCAGAATCTAAGTTATGGCCAAATATTTTATGCATTGTTAGGAAGGAGTCCTAAAGCCAAATGTCATTAGATCCACACTGCATGAATTATTGTTCCATTAGTCAAAACTCAAAATATACTACATGATTACAAAAGTGCAAATATTTTTGTTGATTCTCTTAAAGAAGAATATGCTGTTTTTAAGGTGAGTATACAAAGGGAAAACTTAATATTCCTAAATACTTGCAAACATTTATTTTTATTAACATGACTAAATAAACTATATAGAAAATAAACATACAAATTAGCAAAAATAGGCTTCAATTTACATATAACCCATTTTATATATAGCATATTATATAAGCTAACTTTTTCTCAGAAGATGATCAGTTAGAAACAAGTTTTTTCTACTAACCTAAAAATTCATTTTGGAAAAAATTAAGATGTTGTGCATGTTCCTAATTACTGATGAATGGTTCAGGAAAAAAAATAATACAAGATTAAGAATACAAAGAAAACTAGCCTTTACAATGTGGTCTCTCTGCAAAGAACCAGACAAAAACAACTGCTCTTAAAAGTTGAGTAAAGAGAAATAACCTTAGAACAAATATTGATTCATAGCAATAAGAGCAGAATATCCCAGAACTCCAGTTTGTATCTTCACATTTAGCAATAAACAAAAATAGAAGCAAATCTCAGAGATGAATTGATTTTACTTTCTTCAGCTCATATATTATGTCTGTTAAGAATTATGATATAAACCTGCATGTATATTTCAATGAGTCCCAGAGAGACCCATGAAATATACAGGATCAAAATGTGACAGAGGAGTGACGATCCATTTGCAATAATGGATACCAGTCCAAGGCTTCCACCAAACCTCTTAGAATGGTAGCCAGAGCAGTGTCTATCATATCCATATCCACCTAATTCTCATGACAGTCCTATGCATTCAGTACTAATATTATTCCCATTTTACAAATGAGGAAACTAATTTTTCAGTGGATCCATGATGAAACAAGCATGGAAAGCCTCACCATCTGACTTCAGAGTTCACGTCCTTTTCCTCTCTAATACACAGACCTCAAGCGCATAATTCTTCAAATAAATCTGTGCAGAAGCTACTCAATAATTCATTTCAGTTAAATTTCCCCAAACATTCATTTATTCATCATAGTTAGAGAAATGGACATCTCCTTATTTTCTGGTCACTTTCCTTTTTTTCCCCATGCTCCTCTTTCCTCCCAAATTCCTACAATAATATTTCATTTAAAAAAGTGAAACAGTTTCTTTTTAAAATTTTTAAAATAATTCAAGTACAAAAAAATTTAGTTAATCATTGACATTTGTGGGGCTTAGCAGGACAAGTAGAATGATATCCTTTAGGCACATCTCTAGTCTGGAATAGCCATTGATTATTTCGTTAAAAAAAAAAACAGCTAAGATTCTTGCATTTTTGTTTTGTTTTTTTTTTAACTAAAAGAGAAAAAAATGTAATTTTAAAACTTTATAGACTTATAAAATGTCCATTGAATTTCCACTGTGGCAACACATGCAGATCATCTCTTCTCATTTTGTGAGTGAGTTTTCTGAGTGTTGTACTTAAAGATCACCACCAGTCAAAATATAAAAATTCATATTAACAAAACTGCTTTGGTATTAATTTCAGGTAAAAATGTAATTAACAATACCACTATATGTCTAATAAAGCTAGTAGGTAGAAGAAATAAAGATAAATGCAGCATGCATTCTAGTCATACTCTCCATACAGGTGAGGCCCTATGAGCTCTATGCATAGTCATAAAGGTCAAACTCTTGCTATGTATCTTTACATGCAATGAAATGCTGTTTAATTTTGCTGGAGTTATTTTTTAATCAGGAAATAAAATTTAGGAAAAGGAAAATCTACACAGTCCATGTTCAGAAGTGTATTTAAATAGAGCCATTTAAAAACATTTTTATAATGCTTATAAGAAAGTCCTTGGTTGCTAAAAAGCACACATATTTTTCATTCTGACTGTAACATTTAGTATACTTCTAGAATGTCCTGTCACATCATTAAATCACATCTAAAGGTTTTATAAGACTAGAAATTATTTACATCAGACTTTAACAAAATCTTCTCAGGGAAGGACAAGTTGTGACCTAATAAACCATCTTCAACATGAGGAATAGGCACTGTCTCCCATAAGAATTTCAAATGACCTTTTTATAAATGAACCCATGTGAATAAAATTCCTGTCTCCTCTTTTAGGCATCTGTGAGGGTCTTAAGTGGCTTCTTGCTATGTGTCTCATTTCTCTGATTACTTCTACAAGGAATGGCATATGTGTTGGGACCTGCTCTCATTTCAGATGACCTAGACAGCAACTGACTACTGAACCACATCTGGAGTCCTTTTTATTTTTTATTTTGAGACAGGATCTAAGTTGCTGAGGCTGGCTTTAAACCTGAGTGTCCCTTTTTATATACTACAGATACTAAAACTAGAAAAAAAATTAAAACCTCTTTTGTAGAACATCAACTAGTTATGTCAGTCTACCTTTCATCTCAAAACAAAGCCAAAAACAAAAATTAAGATTAAGTTGGAAGAAACCACAAATGTGCCATTGTTCTTCTCTTTTACCTGAATATTCTGCGTAGTCTTTGCATGGATGCAGCTCAATTTTATCTTCCAAATCTCAAATTAAATACTAATTCCTCAAAGAGAAATTATCTGGCCCAAACTAGTGTTTATTTTTCCCATTATTGTCTATTGCAACTCATCTTTTAGATTTCTATAGCCTTCACTTCTGCATGAATTGTACAGTTAGATAATTGAAGGGATACCAACACATGTTTAATAAAGGTGAAATGTACTACAACAGGATAAAGAAAGCAATGGCAAACTCTAAATAGATGAAACTTGTTAGGAGCAGCATTCTGGGACTTCCTTGGTGACTCTGGCTGTTCTTCCTCTTTAAATTACAAACCATAAGTTCGTTAAGAGGTCTTTTATTCTTTACTGGGCACGTAGGTAACACCAGGTTGCAAACTATCAATCTGTACAATTATACTGAACAACATAGACAAGATAGTACAAGATGCCTCCAGGACAGCCTCAAAGTTTATATAGCACTTCATAAATCACTATTTATATGCTTAATCCCTGTCCTACCCAAGAGATCCCTAAACTGATCAGACTTCTAATCATCCTGGATATAAATGTAGTTATCATAAACCAGTTGCAAATTAACCCCTGATACATAATATCAAGCTTTAATTCTGTTATTGTATTTTATTACTTTGGTATATATTAATAAGTCCTATTATTTATTATATATCATTTGTAGGATCTAGAGCCAGAAAACAAATGGAGGGCCCAGGCCAATGGTCATCTCATTCTAACACTCAGGCTTAGGAATGTGAGCAGCATTAGCTGCTTGGTGAACTCTCAGAACTGATTGAAAAATGAGGCTCAAACAGACACTAGAAGCAGGTTTTTAGTAATGTGAGCAGGGACCCTGGAGTTTCAGGTAACTGAAAAATGGACTTGAAGTATATATTGGAGATACAGGCTTTATACACTTGGCCTATGAGGAGGGCAGAGCCACAAGTGGGCCTGCCCATAGCTGACGAGGCACTAAGCAACTCAACGAGACCCTGTCTCTACATAAAACAGAAAATAAGTCTGGGGATGTGGCTTGGTGGTTGAGTACACCTTAGTTCAATCCCCAGTACCAAAAAAAAAAAAAAAAAAAGTTAAAGCATAGGGATTAAAGTAGGTTCCTAGGTATGCATGTCTATTACCAGTACTGTCTACCCCTTCTGTGTTGAAATTAGCAGGCTAGAACACAACAACAGTGGTTTTCTGTGTTATCAAGAGTCATTTGTCAAAGGGTAGAATGGGCATCCAATGAATATTAAATGGATATGTGATTAAATGAATGAATAAATGAGTCAGGAAAACAATGACAGAACAGAAGGAAAACAATTTCTGAGAATATAGATCAATATTTGATGTTGTCATTGTTAATGTGACATCAGAGTATAGAAAATGGTTGGGAATAGGAAGACTCTAGATTAACACATAAACTCAAATTCTTATGAACAAAATGCTATTATTAATAGAGATATTTATGTTCAAAGATTAAAATGTGGAT
Source organism: Geosciurus inauris (assembly GCA_004024805.1). Classification (NCBI taxonomy): domain Eukaryota; kingdom Metazoa; phylum Chordata; class Mammalia; order Rodentia; family Sciuridae; genus Geosciurus; species Geosciurus inauris. Next base: position 197,493 of record PVHX01000110.1, read on the forward strand.
TGAAATCAGCAGTATAACTTGAGAAGTTAGCTGTATAATTTGTCAGTGACAAATCTAATGAATTAGTGATACTTGAATATTAGAGATACAACTTAAAATCTCACTGCATGTTTTATTTAAAACTTGATGCACTGTGCAAATAAATCTTTAAAACATAATCCTAAATCAAAATATAAATAAAAATATAAAGAATGGCAGTCTGAAGCAGTCAAGAGGGGAGATGATTAAATGACCATGGGTATTCGACTTTCATGGAGAAAAGAGGAAGCTTGAAATAAGGACAGAGAAAGGCTAACAAGAGGAAGTAGAAAGGGATATTTATCATAGTCTCATGTCACCACCATCAATATTTATTGTGCTTCGACATTCTGTATTTTGCATTGCAGTAGGTGTTATGAGACACTATTCTATTAGCGCTGGTGTTGCTGAATCATCTGGAACTGGAAGTGGGCTGGATAATAGAGAATTTGGTTGTCCAATAACGTTATGTTGGCTATTTATAATGAATTGAGAAAAGCAAACACTTCCAGACTAGATGCTATTGCAAAGCAAAAAGCTGATTGAAACTATAATTCAAGCATTTCAGGGTAAAAAAAAAAAATCTACTTTACATTGTTCCTCTATATTTTTTCCACACCCATCTCCCTCCCACTTTTTATTCTCATGAGCATATGGTCACTACCTCTTAAAACATCACCTTTTGAAAAATGAAATTCCAACATAACCAAATTAAGTCTTCTTTATTGACATTTGCCTTCCCCATTTGTCTATCCTCAACAATCACAATTATGTTTTGTGTCTCAATCCAGCTCCTATTTCTGCTATTCCAATTCCTTAAATGTGTTACATTCAACACAGAAGAGGAGGAAAAATACCCTCAACAGCTCCATATTCTTTTGTAAGTATTCAGTACATGTATTCCATCTTATATTAATTTCTAACAGTCACAATCCTGATACACTGCCCTTAAAGAAATAAAATAGAGGGATTTTTGCTTCTTTCATTTTTTGTACTTATTTTTCTCCATTTGACTTCCTTGATTTGACTCCCTGATTAAAGAAATACAGGTAGAATTTATCCTTATGAAATATATCACTTTGCTATTTTTTTAGTAATTAAAACTCACTTGTTTAAAAAGTATATTTTGAAAATAAAGATTTCTAAATCATCAAGATTGGTTTCTAATTTAGAACAACACACTTTTTCCTTTAAAACCACTTAACCATATCTGACTTACACACACTTAGCTAAGACTTGGAAATCCAATTCACATACTCAATGTGTAACTGCCACGATGCCATTGTTTCATGGTGTTTGCAAGGAAGCCTTCAAACTACATTTCTCTCTCCATCTACTTCCTCAGGGTCCACTCAGAGTCCTCTCAACCTGAAGCCCACTTCCTCCTTTGATTGCCTTCTACCACATTTACTGCCATATCACTATTTGCCAATTGAACACTAATCACCAAAGGACTTTCCTTCTTTTCTTAAATTATGCTTGTTCTTCAAATATTATTTTCATGTGCATTATTTCTCTTATTGTCCCATAGACATTATTTCACTAAACAGATCATAAACTACATTTCACAAAAAGACCTTAGCTCCTACTTCTTTATCTTATATAACAAAGCAAAAAGCTGTGAACTTAGTTATATATCAGAATATTTAAATTTCGACATTTTAGTTACCAACATATTGGGTAAGTTTTACATTTGGAAAACTTAACTTTATGTTGTCTAGTTTATTCAAACCTTATAACAAGGTTTTACATTATCAGGCACCTATTATAAATGAGAGAAAAAAGTTCTAGAAAGATTGTGTTACACAACAAACCAAAAGACAAGAAGCAAACCCAGGTCAGGAGACACCAAGGGCAGAGACACTTTCCTCTACTGGGGAAGACATAAGAACTAAACAGTTCCACTGAGCTTCAATGTGAAATTATAAACACCTCAGGAGTGATGTTTCGCCAACAACTCACAGGTGCATACCCTGTAAGCAGATGAAAATAGCATAGCCAGAGATGGGCAGCATCTGTGTCTTTATTAAATGCTCATTTCGCAAGGTAACTCTGCATCTGTGCTGCCTTTAAGGTGGTTTATTAATATATTAGGAGATAGGTAGAGTATGCATAAAATTCACAGAAGGCACAAAAGCAAATACAAGAAAAGTCACACCAGTGGGAAAAATGTGTAAATATTTATGGACATGGTATGTATATATATATGATATATATATGTATATATATATATGCACACATTTTTTTCTGTGTGAATTTCCTCGAAATAGCTGTGTAGATGGATATACTTATCATAAAAAGGGCTGCAAGTATATTTGGAGATGGAAAAGGTACAGCTGCCACATAAAACTTCATGATTTATACAGATGAAAAACTAATTTTTCATGGGTGCATGTTGCAGGGTTGCACGGTCATCACTGTTTTCTCTCCCTATGGCAGAGGCTAGTGCTACTCTCCTCATTTAACAGATAATAAAATTGTTATGCTTCAGGTGATAAACAAAACTAATGGCACAAGTAGAAAGGAATCTGGACCATTTAACTGCCAGTTGTGCATTTTTACTATGAAATAAAATTCCATTTTTGATGGTGGTATTCTGACTCAAAGGCATCCTGAAAATGCACATACAACAGCGATGTCTCTCTTTTATGCAAATATGATTGGTGTCAAGTCAAGCAAATAAACACTCAAAACATTCTGCTGCTGCTTTTGTCTTGATTGATAAAAAGCTATGGCTCTAATACTAAAGCTTTACTTATTTTTCCATAATCCAACCTTGTTTCTGAATGAAAGAAATGCATTTAAGATTGTTCTTAAAATATTGGGTATTTAACCCTCTCATGGAGAACACTTGCTATTTTAATCCACAAAAATCTCTCTTGAAAGATGACTTTGATTAAAAGTAACAGGTGATGACAAATGGATCTTAAATTTCTGCTAAATGCTTCATTAACTTTGTGTTGCTATTAAGCTAATGCTAGCAATCATGTTAAGGTTCTGCCTGATTATTCATCAAAATGCTGTCTACCACTTCATTACTAAGCTCTCTAGAACTACTCCTCACTAAATTCATTATACCAGTCTCCATTCCTTGTATTTGATAAGTGCATTATATAATTTTTAGAATTATTATATTCATCTCCCGGTACATTACTTTTGTATTTTGTAATTTTCAATTATTCAATTGACTTTAGCATTGTTTCTCTAGAAAATGTCTGACTCCACTTTTGATGTCATGTGAATACCACTTATAAAAATCAAAGCAGAGGTTAAATGACTTAGCAGAACAAAGTCCTTAAGGCTCTAGTGTGCTAACTACATAAATGTTAAGTGGAGATACACATAATACACAAAACTAATATAGAAAAATAAAGAAGAATAAACCACATAAAGTGAAAAAGACTGGAAACATTCTTGGCAATTGGCATGGCTACTATATGTATAACATTCTTTTACATAGTTATACATATCTATAAATCTATGTATATGACACACTTATTTTGCTGTTGTTTTATTTTGCATTTAGCAATTCTCATATATAACATTAGGCATAATTTCTTGTATTTTTCTTTATTCATCAAAATACTGTCTACCACTTCATTGCTAAGCTTCCTAGAACTACTCTCTACCAAGTTCATTACACAAGTCGCTATTCCTTTTTAGTTTTTATTTGGTAAGCACATTCTCTAAATTCTCTTTATCACAAAAATCCCCATTTCAATAAACATTCTTCTGCAACTACATATATACTCTCATCAGCCTTTTCAAGAGTCCTTATACTACACCAAGCATACTCCATTCTCGGGCTTTTGGTCTTGTTTCTTCAGTTAGAGTTTTGATTTCGCACAAATACTATCATTCCTTGTTCTTTCACTTCAGTCTGTTTTTTCTCAAGACTGCCCTTCAGAGAAACTTTCTTTGAGAGTGTCAGGACACCACCCATTGTCCCTGAATACTTCACGGTAACACCTACATATTCCCTGACATTATTATTTATGTTATATAATATTTTTATTATTTTCTATCTGACCTAGAAGAATGGGCTTTGCATGTTTTGTTTATTACTTTCCCCCAAATGCTTAAAATGGTTTATAGTACATGATAGAAAATCAATTTGGAAAATCAATGGATGAATGAATATTATTCCAACACATGATTTGGACAGTAATTTATTTCAATTAGTCCAAGAAAGTGGTTTCTTTTCTTTGTTTTTTTGTTTGTTTGTTTTTTGATTGTTATTTTTGTACCAGGGATTGAATCCAGTGGCACTTAATTACTGAGCCACATCCCTAGTCCTTTTTATTTTATTTATTTATTTATTTATTTATTCATTCATTCATTTATTTTGAGATAAATAAGTGGTTAGGGCCTCACTAAGTTGCTAAGTCTGGCCTTAGCTCCTGCCTGAGCTTCCCAAACCACTGGGTTTACAGGTGTGCACCACTGTGCCCTGCCAAGGAAGTGGTTGATTTTAGAATTTCCTGAATTATTTTCTAATAAAAAGTGGGATAAATTTCAAAATCAAGTCCAATTAGCAACCCAGTTCTTTACCTTAGCAGTTTTTATGTATTACCTGTTTATTAAAAATAATTTAAAGCCGGGCACGGTGGTACAAGCCTGTAATCCCAGCACTTTGGGAGGCTGAGACAGGAGAATTTTGAGTTCAAAGCCAGCCTAAGCAACTCAGAGAGACCCTGTCTCTACTTAAAACACAAAAGGGCTGGGGATGTGGCTCAGTGGTTGAGTACTCCTGAGTTCAATTCCTGGTATCAAAGAAAAAAAAAGAATTTAAAAATACATGGACACAAGACAAAGAAAGATCAGAAGATTTCTCTATTACTGTTATTCAGTTTACTGTTCTTTAATAAATTCCTAAAGAATGAATAGTAAATTTATCTTTCAACTATATTCACAGTTGTTTTGCACAGACTGATAGACTCAAGGCTAATTTTTATATACTTTTGTATACCTTTGTGTTTTGTTTTGTTTTATGATACTGAGATTGAACTCAAGGTTACCCAACCACTGAGTCACACCCTCAGCCCTATTCTGAATTTTATTTAGAGGTAGGATCTCACTGAGTTGCTTAGTGCCTCACTTTTGCTGAAGAAGGCTTTGAATTTGCAATCCTCCGGCCTCAGCCTCCCAAGCCACTGGGATTACAGGCACATGCTGTCGTGCCCAGTTGTGTTTTATAATGTATTATTCTTTTAAGAATTTGTAAGAACCTTGAGGACAAGTACTACAGCTTTTTTCTTTTTTGATGTTGCTGTTTGTTTTTGTGTTATTTTTTGAAAAATCCACATTAGGGTCATTGAAAACACAGCAAATATTTGGTCATCTGCTTGTCAACTGATAATTACCCCAACTTTGAGTTGCAATAATCCAGTGAGCATAAAACCAACTGTGTACTTCAGCAGGGGATTTCTGGGAAATTTTGATTGAGTTATAAAGCTATAATGACCCTCTTTTTTTTTTTTTGGTGATAAAAGGGCATATTTATTTATTTATTTGTTTGTTCTATTTAGATTTACATGATAGAAGAGTGCAATTTGATTCATTGTACACAGATGAAGGATAACATTTCATTTCTCTGGTTGTATGTGATATAGAATCACAACATACATGCAGTCATACATAAAGCTAGGGCTATGATGACCATCATATTCCACCACATTAACTGTCCCCATGCCCCCTCGCCCTTTACACCTCTGTGAACAGAGTTCCTCCATTGTTCCCATGTCCTCCTCCCTATTATGGATCACTTATCAATGAGTACATTTGGCATTTGGTTTTCAGAGATTGGCTTACTTCACTTAGCATTATATTCTCCAACTCCATTCATTTAACTGCAAATGCCATAATTTTATTCTCTCTTATTGCTGAGTAATATTCCATTGTGTATATATACCACGGTTTCTTTATCCATTCATCTGTCGAAGGGCATCTAGGTTGGTTCCACAGTTTATCTATTGTGAATTGAGCTGCTATAAACATTGAAGTGGCTGTGTCACTGTAGTAAGCTGTTTTTAAGCCTTTTGCGTATAGACCAAGGAGTGGGATAGCTGGGTCAAATAGTAGTTCCATTCCAAGTGTTCTAAGGAATCTCCATCCTGCTTTCCAGATTGGTTGTACCAATTTGCAGTTCCACCAGCATTGTATGAGCGTGCCATTTTCCCCACAACCTCGCCAACACTTATTGTTGTTTGTATTCTTGATAACTGCCATTCTGACTGGCGTGAGATGAAATCTTAGGGTAGTTTTGATTTGCATTTCTCTGATTGCTAGAGATGTTGAATATTTTTTCATATGTCTGTTGATCAATTGTATATCTTCTTCTGTGAAGTTTCTGTTCAGCTCCTTGGCCCATTCATTGATTGGGTTGTTTGGTTTTTTGGTGTTAAGTTTTTTGAGTTCTTTATATATCCTAGAGATTAGTGCCCTATCAGATGTGCATGTGGCAAAGATTTGTTCCCAGAATGTTGGCTCTCTGTTCACTTCATTGTTTCTTTTGCTGAGAAGAAGCTTTTTTAGTTTGAATTCATCCCATTTATTGATTCTTGATTTTACTTCTTGTGCTATAGGAGTCTTATTAAGGAAGTAACCCTGTTTTTTAATTTAACATTGAAAAAGAGGATTATTAGCATTGCTTGGCTGGTTCCTTGTACGTGTGGGATGTTTATCAAGAATTTTCTTACTTCCTGTGCATGGAATTGTGCTGAAAAAAGCACAGCTTGGTTGAGAAACATTCAGAAATATCTGAGCAAGCCTGCTATACCAATAGGGTCAGGACATTAGAAGTCACTCTTTGCATGACAAGCATGAAAGGATGCACGTCTTACATCCTTAAAGAGGATCCAAGAGTCAGACACAGTCAGCCTAATCCTATGAAGACAGTAAGATGACCAGTGGCTACAGGGGCTGGAGGAAGGAATGGAAAAATAGGCAAGGCACATAGAATATTTAAGGCAATGAAACTAGTCTAGTACAATGATGAGTACGTGTCATTAGTATCCATAATATAAAGACTGAACTCTACTATAGACTTCAGTGATAATCATTCTTCAATATAGGTTCATTAATTGTAGCAAATGTACAACTTTAGGGGAGGATGTTGATAATGAAGTTGGCTGCACATGTGTACAGATAGAGGTGACTTGGCATATCTCTGTACTTACAGCTCCATTTTGTTATGAACCCAAATCTTGTCTGAAAAATAAAGACTATTTATCCAAGCAAACAAACCAACCAACCTATGATCTGATTATTTTCCTTTTCCACAAAGTAATGAAGAATACTGGAAATGATAAATGTGTAGATAACTATATATTTTCTTTTTATAAAAATATCAAATATTTAAAGCAAAAATATTAATATGTAGAAGAGTTTATAACATGAAAATTAAAATATACAACAAGAATATAACAAAGAATGGTAAAGTAAGAAATAAATCATAAGTTCCTTAGACTGTATGTGAAGTGCTATAAAATCATTTGAAGATGGACTAGGAAAACTTGAGTAAGTCATAGGGCAGCCCATAAGAAAGAAAACAAAGACTATAAAGGATATTGAAGGAAATACTAAAAGAATACTTATTCTTAAAAATAGCAGGAAAAAGGAGGAAAAGAACAGACATGACAAAAAGAAACAATAGTCAATGATACATTAAACCTAAATATAATCAATCATATTAAATATAACAGGTTAAATATTTTATTTGAAATCAAGAACTATCATGCAGGTCATACAAACCAGTAAAAATCAATTTAAAAAATGCACATTTAAAATAAGGACAAAGAGATTCAAGACAGAAGGAGTTAAAAATAATTATACGAACATTATTCAAAAGGAATCTAGATTTTTTATATTATTGTCAAAAATGTGCTTTATGAGAAGGACTATTACTGAAGATAAAGGAAATAATCTCATAATGTTGAATCAAATTAAAAGAGAAAATAATCCTAAATATGTACTACCTAACAAATGAACTTCAGAACTTTGAGAAAAAACCCAACTGAAGGAAGTAATAGATACATAAATTCATAATTATGTAGGATACTTTTAAGAATTGGTTTTAGTAATAAGGAGACAAAAAGTCAATACTGAGAAAACTTGCAGTCTCTTTGAATTGGGGTTCTTCACAAAAACAGACTTAATAGGAGATGAATATAGATTCTTAAAACTATATTTATTTTAAGGAATAGGCTCATGGAATTTTAGAAGCCCCAAGATCTGTAATGGGTACACTGGTGATAGGAAAGCCAGTGGGGTACTTAGAGTCTACCCAAAGGCATGAGAACCAGAAGAACCAAAAGCCTCTGTTCCTTTCCAAGGGCCTTAAAAGACATAAGTCCCAATTCAGAAAATTGACAGGCGAACTTCTCTCTCACAAGCCTTTTTTGTTCTCTTCAGATTATCAGTTGATTGAATGAGCCCACCCACAACAGGAAGAGTGATCTTCTTTACTCAGTTTATCCACATGTTGATCATCCAGAGGCATCCCTACAGGCACATCTAGAATGTTTGACCAAATATTTTGGCACCCTATGACCTGGTCAAATTGATGATTAATAAAATTAACCATCACACTCTTGATCCAAATAAAATTGAAGGAATTATATCCAATAACTAAAATACACAATCTTTCCAAATGCATATGAATAATTCATTGTTACAGTGATAAGTTTATTGGTTCCAAATCAACCTTTCTTTGCCTTGCTTTTTGATACTGGAACTGGTATCAAAACCTTTGCCAGATGGCTTGAAGCTAGGTTTTGCCAACAGAGGCTGCTGGAGAGGTACATCAAGTTCCAAGACAGGACAAGAGGATTTTTCTTTCATGCTATTTGCTATTCTGTAGATTAGTATTGAGTGAGGGCTATATTAAGCATTCATTACGCTGCAATGTTCAAAGTCCAGCTGTGATTCACACTCACCTGTGTTCTGAGGCAGCCACCATCTTTCAACTAAAGGCATATTAGCCTTTTATCGTGTCCTTTTATGGTGAAGTATAAAATACTCCCCCCAAACACACACACCAAAAAACCACAAATCTACAATTCAATGAAATTTACCAAAAAAAAAGGAACCCTTTGGGAACTCAAAATTAAATACTACCAGCACTCCCTACACTATTTTCATATGATTCTCACTATTTGATATATTCTTTCAAAAGTACCAACTCTAGCCTCAGGCATATTAAAATAACATACCATAACTATTTTTCTGTCAATAGTATATTTAGACTTTTCTGTATCACAATCTCATACATATTTAGTAAGATTCATTTCTGGATATTTGAATAATCACAAAAATATCTCAGTAAATGAAGAACAATTACAAATTGGTGCAATAGTAAAAGCTATCAGCCAGTTCTGGGACTTCCCAAGGTGTGGTACTCGCCATTGCTGAGGGGAGCCTGCATCACATCTTCACTGTAGGCTTATAAACAGACTGATCTCCTCCAACTAGAAGGGAGAAAAAGCCAACGACTATGCCCAGTGGCTCAGTATTTAATCACTAAGAGTAGGTAAGGTCTAGAGAAGGTTAAATTCTCAATGTAGACTGTTCTGCTATGCTAAGATTCAATCCATGTTTGGGAAAGAAAAAGATGCTGGAGGGTGACAGGACTATTTAGATTGGTGCACTTGAAAATATCAAAAATCCAGAATCCCCTTATCCAGACTTACAGAAGTGGCACAAGCTTCTTTGTCAAAGACCAGTGCTCCACCCTTACTTGAAGTAATAAAAAGTTATTTTCCTGTAAGACAAAACACTTATTTTCATGATTTGCCCTTATCTATCCTCCTGTTCACCAGTTCTATAATTAATTCACAATAAAACTGAGCGATGGTGTGTCTGGTTGTTTGTTTTTTTGTTAAGAGAAAATGCAGGGAGAGCTTATGCTTTCTAGAAGCTACAGAATCTAGCTGAAATTTTCTGTCAAGAACCAAGGCATATATGATGAAACTGAGTACTGACAGTGCTGAATCAAGGGAAAGGAATATAAAGCAAGATATTCCCTGGCAAAGACTCGAGGAATACTGTACTTGCTGGTAATACTTTGCTAACATGGCTCTTGGGAAACATGGAAAAAGTAATGGCCAGCATTAAGTGATTCATAAATGCCAGGATTGTTATTGCAAGTGAGAAAGAAGGGAAGGGAAGGCTCAGAAAGCTGTGTTTGCAAGAGTATAATACAGAATCTAGAGTAACGTAAAGGAAAGGGAGAGGGAAGGAGATTACATAAAGAACCAGACAAGTACAAATTAATAGACAGCAAAAGGAAGTGTAGCAGAGTAGAGGAAGAAGGCGAATAGGGGAGTACAGGAGGCAAAAGGGGCAATCATAAACTGAAATCAGTTTCCATGCATGTCTTGAATTTGTCAGGATGAACCCAATTACTATGTATAATCATAGAGATCTAATAAATAAATAAAAATTAAAAAGTATAATGTACTATGTTAGAACACAAAATCCACAAGTTAACTACGATAGATATTTTGTATTAGAGAAATATGAAATGTAATTATAGTGGAGAATTGTGGTCATGAGAAAGTTTCCTGGTAGCTCCCTTTTACAGGCCAAGAACAGTAAGTGATACCATTGCAGAGTTATTCCCACTGCAAACAATACAGATGATAGGTAATAATATAAAACAATTGGCAGATTGTAATTTTTCAGAAATAAGAATTTTAAAGTTAATATAATGAGTGGCAAAGGGAGGGTGATAGAGAGGTGTATCTCTATATAGCTGTTTTAGTCAGCTTTTCATTGTTGTGATCAAAAGACCTGACAAGAACAATCAGAGGAGGAAAAGTTTATTTGGGGCTCATGGTTACAGAAATCTCAGTTCATAGATGACTGACTCGGTGGCTCTGGGCCTGAGAGGAGACAGAACATCATAGCAGAAGAATGTGGCAGATGAAAGAAATTAGGAACATGGCACCAGGAAGTAGAAAGAAAGAGACCACTCCTCACCACTGATAAAATATAAACTCCAAAGGCATGCCTCCAATAACCCCTAGCCACACCTTACCTGCCTACAGTTACTACCAAATTAATCTCTACCAGGGGATTAATGCACTAATTAGGTTAGAATTGTCATAACTCAATAATCTCACCTGTAAAATTTCTTGCATTGTCTCACACATGAATTTTGGTGGGATACCTAATATCTAATCCACAACAACAGCTATAGAGATAGTTAATAAAAATGTGTATATACAGGGACAAAATTTAGTTGTTACTAATTCAAAACAACTAGAAGAAATCAAGGATAGATGATCAGGAGGCTGAGGAAAGCTACCGCAATGAAAGCTAAAATCCAACCTGAGCGAACTTTGTGTGAAGTGTGGATTGGGCATTGAGGTCTTACTCCCCCTACCTATTTTCTCTGCCTAATTTTCCTTCTCATTTCTCTCTAGCATCATATATTGAAAGAACTGTCCTTTCCTCATTGAGTTATGATGCCACCATTGCTCAGAATCAATGGACCAGTACATTGAGTCATTTCTAGATATTCTATTCTGTTCCATTGATTTATGTCTTCCTTTATTATTCTTATTATTCTGCCCTTATTATTCTTTTTTTAATTCTTGATACTTTATCTTTAAAAAAAAGTTGCTTATTCTAGATCAATTTTATTTCTGAAGAATTTTAACATACGTTTGACATTTTGACAAAGAAATACTTCAGGATCGCACTGAAATTGATAGATTAATCTGGGTAAAATAGCTAGCTCAACAATACTGAATCTTCCAATTCAAAAAAGTTAGATTTTTAAAAAATTTCTTTCAACCATGATTCTTATGTTCCACACTAAAGTTTCACACTTCTTCATTAAATTCATTTATAGTAATTTCTTTTTTTCTTGCTTTTGCAAACAATGTATTTATTTGATGACTATTAGTATATAGAAATACAATGAATTTAGTGTATTGTTTTTTATTCTTCTTTGTTTTTTTGTTGTTGTTGTTTGTTTTGTTTTTTGTTTTTGTTTTTTGTTTTGTACCAGGGATTGAATTCAGGGGCACTCAGCCACTGAGCCACATCCCCTGCCCTATTTTGTATTTTATTTAGAGACAGGGTCTCACTGAGTTGCTTAGTGCCTCATTTTTTGCTGAGGCTGGCTTTGAACTTGCAATCCTCCTGTCTCAGCCTCCTGAACCGCTGGGATTACAGGCATGAGCAACGGCACCCAGCACTGATTCTTCTAATTTTTTAAATTTTTCTTACTAACTTAGAACTTAATTTGGAAAGTTTTTTGGTTCTATAGATTTAATCGGGTCTTCTATGAATAGAGATGATTCTGCTTTTTTCATTTCTGATTTCTATTATTTTTCAATTTGTTCTAATCAGTTATACATACATGACAGCAGAATGCTTATCAACAGATTGTATGTACACAAATGGGGCACAGTTTTTTACATCCCTGGTTGTACACAAGGTAGGGTTACACACCATTTGTGCAAACATATATGTACCTAAGGTAATGATGTCCACCTTATTCCATTATCTTTTCTCTCCCCATGATCCTCCCCTCCGCTCCCTCCCCTTTGGCTAATCCAAAGTTCCTCTACTCTTCCCATGCTTCCCCCGCTTATGGGTTAGCATCCACTTATCAGAGAAAACATTCGGCCTTTGGGTTTTTGGGGATTTGCTTACTTCACTTAGCATGATATTCTCTAACTCCATCCATTTACATGCAAATGCCATAATTGCATTCTCTTTTATTGCTGAGTAATAAATATTCCATTGTGTATATATATACCACAATTTCTTTATCCAATCATTTATTGAAGGGCATCTGGGTTGTTTCCACAGTTTGGCTATTGTGAATTATGCTGCAATAAACATTGATGTGGCTGCATCACTGTAGTATCCTTTTTTTAAGTAATTTGGGTACTTAAATTTGGGTACCAAGGAGTGGGATAGCTGGGTCAAATATGGTGGTTCCATTTCAAGTTTTCTAAGGCATCTCCATTTTATTCCTTTTTCTATCTTTGTTGCATTAGTTAGAGCATCCAAAGCATTCACAAATTAAATTGACAGGTTTGCCTTGTTCTCAGTCTATGGACAAAAGCCTTTAGTGTGATAATAAACTGAATATTTTGTGAATGTCTTTTGTCAAGTTCAATTCATTCCCTTGTATTCTTACTTATCTGAAAGATTTTATCATGAATGTGTTTTGAATTTTCAAATGGTTTTATGTATATATCGAGTTGATGTTATGGTTTTGTCTTATAGTCTGTTGATATGTTGAATTGTATAAATTAATCTAAAAATGTTTCTTCTTTATCATTTTAAAGTAATAAACTACATATATTGATATTCAAATCTTAAATTCATTTATAAATCTGAATATTTTCTTGAAATGCAGCTTTGCATATTTGTGTCTTTATTGGTTATGATGTATTATCCTTTTTAATATCGCTGGATTCAAGAGTCTAATATTTCATGAAAATATTTTGTATCTATTTTTATAAGGGTCATTGATCTACAAGTATCTTTTATTATAATGTTTTTATAACAATTGTGCTATCAGGGCATTAGTGGTCTCATCAAATAATTTGGGGAAAAGTCTTTCCTTTTCTACTTCCTGAAAAGTGTTTGTGAGACTTTTTATTCCTTAAATCTTTGACAAATTTATCCATGAAACCATTTAAACCTGGAATTTTCTTTGTAGGAATATGTTGATGTTAATTTAATTATTTAATAGATATAGGATAAGATTCTTATTTTTCTCCTTTTGAAGAAGCATTGGTAGTTTGTCATTCAAGCAATATATCCATTTCATTAACTAAGCCAAACCACATGAAGTTGTTCATAATAACATCTTAGTACTCTGTTATCTATTAGATCTTCACTAACGTCTCTTCCCTCATCCCTGCCATTCATGATTTCTTTAATAATTTGTGAACTTGCACTCTGTTATACTCACTAGAAGTTTATCAGTTTTATTAATGTTTCACGGATCAAACTTTTGACTTCACTGATTCTCTCATTTTTCTTTTTCAGTGATACCTATACTAACCTTTAATACTTATTTCCATCTATATACTTTGGATTTAGTTTGTCTTTTCAAAAATATCTTGCTAAAGTGGAAGTTCAAATCACTGATTTTAGCTTGTCCTTCTTGTTTACTATGAGCAATGCATATGTAGATCTCCCTCAAAGTGCTGCTTTAGTACCTTCCATTAATATGTGAAAACAACATATAAAAGCACGTTTTCTTTTTCTTTTCTTTCTTTTTCCCCTCTCTTTCTTTTTTTCTTTTTCTTTCTTTGTTGTTCTGAGCATTGAACCAGAGGTGCTTTACCACTGTGCTACATTCCAAGTCCTTTATTTTTTTATTTTTTTATTTTTTATTTTTAATTTTGAAACAGGGTCTCACTATGTAACTTAGGGCCTTGCTAAGTTGCTTAGGCTTGCTTCAAACCTGTGATCCTCCTGCCTTTGCCTCCCCAGACTCTGGGATTATAGGCATGAACCTGTTCTTGGCTTCATTTTCTTTTGATTTGAAAGATTTTCTCATCATACTTGTGATTTCTTCTTTTCTACATGGATTACTTAATGTGTTTCAAGTGTACAGATATTTGAGAATTGTGATAGGCTGAATAATGGTCCCCAGTTAGATCCATGTCATAATCCCTGGAAACTGTGAATGCTATCTTAGATGGCAAAAGGGATTTTACAGCTATGATTAAGGATCTTAGGTAGGAATCTTGGATTATATGAATCTCAAGTGTCCTTATAAAATGGAAACAAAGGAGGTTTGATGCAGAAGAGGAGGAGGCTGTAAGGACAGACACAAAGATTCCAGAGAAGCAGCCACAAGGCAAGGAATGGTCCTGTGACCAGACATTAGACACTGGAAAAAACAAGAAGTAGTTTCTCCTGAGGCCTCCAGAAGGAATCAGCCCTGCCAACAACTTTATTTTATCCCCATAAGACTCATCTTGCACATCTGGCCTCCAGAAATGTGTGAGAATTAATTTCTGTCTCTTAAGCAAGTTTGTGATCATTTTTACAACATCCATAGGTAACTAATGCTGGAATTTTACCAGGTACTGTTCAGTTGCTGGTTTCTAATTTGCATTTACTTTAGTCAAGGGATATACTGTGAAAGACTTCAGTTTTTTGAAATATATTGCCAAGGATATGGTTTATTTTGGTGAATGTGTCAGTCAAGATCAATGTATGAGACAGGATCTACACGGATAGTTGAGTATCTGATTTCAAGGTTTTTTCTTTCTCTTTCTTTGTAGGTAGTACTAATGTAACATACTAGGATATGGCTTTCTTTGTATTTATTGTACCTAGGGTTAGCTAAGCTTCTCAGTTTTCTAAATTAGTGTGATTTTTAAAATGATATTTGGGGAATTTCACTCTTTTATTTTCTGATATTGTCTATGCTTCATTCTAATTCTATTCCTTATGGGATTCAGCTGCCTCCATATTAGACTATTTGATAAGCATTCACCGGCCTCTGAGCCTTTAATCACTTCAATATTTTTCATTCTCTATTCTTCACTTTGGACAATAATCTACTGATGTCTTTGAATTCATAGAACTTTACTTCCACCATGAGAACCACTTATTTCTGCATTTTTAAAGTGTAATTATTTAATTCATCTTTATTTTATTTTGCTTTAAGGTCTATGGAAACATAGTTATTTTATTATAGGTTAACTTATAGTTAACTTATTTTTAATAAGTTTAAATTTTATTTTAATTATAGTTAACTTATTTTTAAGTTATTTTATTTTCCTAGATGACTAACTAGTTATCTCAAGGCAACCTTTTTTTTTTTTTTTCAGTACTGGGAGTGAACTCAAGAGCACTTGACCACTGAAGTACATCCCAGCCCTATTTTGTATTTTATTTAGAGAGAAGTCTCACTAAGTTGCTTAGAACCTCGCTTTTGCTGAGGCTGACTTTGAACTAGTGATGTTCTTGTCTCAGCCTTCCAAGCTGATTACAGGCATGCACCACCGTGCCCAGCAAGACAAAGTTTTGAATTTCATAAAATAATGATTTTCAAAAGAGGTAAACAAAATCTAGATGACCCTCCTTCCTCTAGGTACTGAGACTCTATATTCATTTTTCAAATCTACATTTGTGAACTCATGTCACTTTTTTAAAAAAGTCTAACAGTATTGCAAAAAAAAATTCATTTTCCTAATTTAGGCATGAAATGATTTTCATATGAAAGAATAAACTAGTCTTTATAATCTCCATGGCGAAGCCTCATTTGAGCATCTAGGATAATGGTGTCCTTTGTTCTCTTCTGTAAGAGGGGAAATTGCATGTGGTTAAGAAAGACTGAGTTTCTTTGAGGAACTTGGCTTAATTTTATGTGCTGTTCAATTTTGACAAAATATAAAGTACCTTAATAAATGTTATTTTATCAACAGCTTAATTTTATTATAAATTTCATTTGAATGGAATATTTAATTTTCTTGATGATCTGTAGGGTGTATTACCTATATAAAATGGTTATGTACTCATCAAAACCTTTCATTCCCAAAAAAGAGACAAAAGATGATACTGTGATTCTACCTTTCTTAGTGAATTCTTGAACCAGAGAATTCTACTCCCCAAACCAATTCTGTAAACTCAGATCTTTGTCCCCAATCTTTGTGTGTGTGTATATGTGTGTGTGTGTGTATGTGTGTGTGAGAAAGAGAGAGAGAGAGAGAGGGAGAGAAAAAGACGGACTATGGGACAAAACTTTTGTTGTTAGTTATAAAACAAATAGAAAAACAAATCCAAATAGGATTCAAGGCACTATTTGATGGTACCACATGTAAGAGGTCAGAAATAATTTTACCTTGACTCAAGTATTCTTTCTATTAAATACACAAGGGAGATACATACACTGTGTATAGAAAATACAGTGAGCAAGTGGAAAATAGATAGCATCTTACTTTTAGCTCAACATTGAGAATTGCAGAACTTTCTAGAAACTGTGATTTATATTCAAGCACTAACCTGAAGTTCACCTTTTTACTACAACAATATCTAAATCTCACCACAAGAAAAGCATTGAACCAAAGGCTTGACTGAGCCACAATGCATGAAATAGGAAAGAAGAGAGGACCTAATGGCATCATTGCCAGGATTCAGGTAGTCCTTTATAAAGTTGACGTGGCAGAGATGGAAAGCAGGAGAAAACCAGTGCTCCTTGGGCTTGTTCAGAGATAAAACCTGAGTTCTTTTACAGAAATAATCTTATTCAGTATAACAAGATTCTTTTATATAGCTTTTCAAATCCTTTTTGTCCCACTTCTTTTTGCACAAGAGTAAACTGTCAGTGTCTTTACCTTAGGATCTGACCATGTAGCTCTGGCACCATCCCCAGCATTCCTCACACTGTTCTTCACAGGGTTCCTCACACTGTCTTAGAAAATCTACCTAAACTGCTCAGAGCTCATATGAGAGTGCCTAGAATTTAATAGTCATATGGCAAGCTTGAGCAACAGCAGGTGTCCTCCTGGGACATCTTCCACCTTTTTTCTTCCAGAGAGTTGGTCCTGAGGTACATTCATAACGTTTCTCAAAAAGATCTGGCCGTTCAAGGACTGGTCACCCATGGTTTTGGCCAACTTGATATGCACCTATAAAAATGCATTTTCATGTTGACTTATTGTTCCCGGTTTTCCACATACCTCACCCTGAATCTGTGGGAACATATTTTCACATGAAATACTCATATACAGTCAGTCCTGTGTTTCAAACTCTTCTTTGAGGAGAAACCAGCCATGGGAAAGGGGAAACATCGCTGGGGATTACCCTTTAATTTACTGTCAGCACATACTCTGAGAAACACAGCAAAAATCATAACGTAGAATACGATCCCCATTGGATTTGTGTTTTTCCCTGAAAGCAAAGGTAAAAGAAGATGGAGATAGAAGCAAATTCTACCTCTCCACCCATGTGTGATTCTTAAGAAATCTAAAGTTTCATGGAATTAAAAATATACTATGAAAAAAGTAATAATAATAATAATAAATAATAATAACCTGTGTGATATTAGCTGTCTATAAGAACAAAATCCTGAAGTACTGCAAAGCATTCAGGGAAAAGAGGGACTGGCAGAACAGAAAAGGGTTTATGACAAAAGTGGTTGGGTGAGGAGCCAGGCAGGGTGGCTCACGCTTGTAATCCCAGCATTTAGGGAGGCTGAGACAGGAGAATCGCTAGTTCAAATCCAGCCTCAGCAACAGCGAGGTACTAAGCAACTCAGTGAGACCCTGTCTCTACATAAAACACAAAATAGGGCTGGGGATGTGGCTCAGGGGTCGAGTGCCCCTGAGTTCAATCCCCGGTACCAAAAAAAAAAATGTGGTTGGGTGAGACCTAGAAATGGTATATAAAAGCAGAGCTGAGACTAGAAGCTATTCCAGATGGTAAACGGAAGCATTTTGTGCATAGTTGAAAAAACACACATGATAAATGTGTGACTGGACTGAATCCGAGAAATGGGAAGCAGTAAAGCTGGTTTGTGCTTCATTCTATACTTTCATAAACAACATGCCACCCCTCCCTCCTCCCTCTGTCAACTACACACAGTGCTGGTTCTGTGCCCTGTGTTTGCTCTCTGCTTCTGGAATTCTGGTTTTGACCTCTCGTTGAGACTTCTCTCCTTGGGTATTTTCTGGCTTTTTTCTAGGATTCATGCATCTTCCTGATTTTAGCATCTGTGAGGCTTTGTCTAACTGCTTTAATATAACCCTAAGCATGAATTCTGCTACTTGAGCCAAGCCTGTTCATTCCTCAGACAAGAAAGGGCAGAGATAGAGAGGAAGAGTGGATCCAGTTCATGGGTTTCTAGGCATATCAGAGGACACTGGACATCAACCTTCAAGTGTAGATCCCAATTCAAACATCAAGTTCAATGCCTTCTTTTATAGAATAGCTTCCTAGGGCTGAGGAGACAAATGAAGGCTCCTAAGGATGCTTCTAGAAGGAGTAGAAATAATCAGATTGAAGTCTCTAGGGAATAGTTAACATAGATTAATTAAAAAGCTAAAGATGAGTTGTGAGCAATAAAATAGTTGTAATTTTTAGTTTTTTGTTTTGTTTGTGTTTAAGGGGAAAGTAGGAGTACAAAATATTAAGTCCTATTCTCTCAATTTTAATATACACCTGTTAGGTGATGCTTTCTGCCTACTTTGTCATTTGTGACCTCTGAGCCTCACTCATTCTGGACCCTGAATATTTTTATAATTTATTATGGTTAAAGAGCATTCCAGAGCCAGTTTGGATGAATATTCTGAATCTAACACCTTTTAGTTACATGAATTCACTCAGGACTCTTAATTTCTCTGTACCTCAGTTTTCTTATTTGTAAAGTAGTGATGATAATCATACCTAGTCATAAAGTTGTTGTGAGGAATTTGACTTCTTACACAGAAAATACCTGAACCAGTAGTCTGGCCCACAATAAATGCTCCGTGAATATTACTGAGCACCTCGTTACTGTTAACACTATATTTCAGGAAAACAAAAAGACAATTCTTTGCCATCCTCAATTCTATAAAACCCAACCAGTCACATTAGTATCAATCACCCTCTCTGATATGACAATTAAAACAGATAGGCTGAAAAACAGAATTTATTGCACTTTGATTCTATCAAATTAACAATTTTGTTTTTAATACATAAAAATCTACACATTTGGAATTTTAAAAGTCACTTTTGAGCATTAATTCTTTATAATAAAATTACTGATTATCATGTTGGCAATGAAAACAGAGCAGTAGGGATGCCCTGATTCCAAATGCAGGAGACACAGCTCCAAAGGACCTCAAGGTGAGTCATGCTGTGCATAGGCTATGCAGCTAAGCAAGGAGGCTTGGCAGATGCATTCATAAAGAGATGAGGAAGTATCATCTTATTATACATGGCAGCCTCTATCCAAATAGTGTCAGCGTGAGGAGAACTCTTTGTTTCTCTTACTTAGCGTGAACGATATGAATGATAAGCTAAGTAGCTCCTATTTTCCTTGAAAACTTTCAGTTCACTGGAATTAGAACCATTGCTACTTTAAGTTAAAAAAATCAATTTGAACATATTTTTCCTATACCACAACCTTGAAGTATTCATTTTATGTTTAGATTCTTCAGGATATTTTCCTAGAGGAACTTTTAGAATGTGAATGTGTAAATAAATATTGATTT
The DNA here is from genome assembly GCA_004024805.1 of Geosciurus inauris. Taxonomy (NCBI): domain Eukaryota; kingdom Metazoa; phylum Chordata; class Mammalia; order Rodentia; family Sciuridae; genus Geosciurus; species Geosciurus inauris. The sequence continues at coordinate 217,697 of PVHX01000110.1, forward strand.
ATAAAATCATAAAATTAAAAATGTTAACAAATCAGTGTAAGCAAGAAATGCCAACTTCTAATAATCACTAGAAAGTTACAAAAAAATGGGGTTTTGTTGGTTTTCATCTTCTTCTTAAGTTGCCTCATAAACAATATGTAAATGAGCTAAAACGCCTTATAAAGTGTCTTGTGAGAAGATACTCCAATGCAGAAAGATATAGCTAGAATTTATCTCTTGAAAGTATGAATTTCCTATAGCTCAGGGACTATCCTGTCACAGTTTGCAGCAATTTTGCTCCCTTAGACAGACTTATTTCTGTCTGAATTGTCTAGAAGGTACAACAGTACAACAGAAAAAAAATTTGAATTAGAAGAATAAAGCAGTTGTTTATAATACCTACTTTCTTCCCAAGAGAAGAGCATAATTGGAGACACCACTGTTTCATGGAAGTACAATAAGTGACGTGATGCAAGATTTGAGAAGCCAAGATAAGGCAATATATAGATAATTTATAGCCACTATAGGTTTGCATTAAAAAGAAAGACAGCTAGAACATGAAACCAGACCTTATGTAAATTTAGAGATGCAAGACCTTGGGTAGAGCACAAATGTCTAGTGGGGATATTTTAAAGAACTTTCCTGTGTGAAATGAAACATAAACTATCTTTTACATTTCCTTCCCAAAACTTCTGTAAGATGCTACAGCAGTTACTTATGCTTTGTGGATTAGATTTTCAACAAAGCATTTGTCCTTCCTGAAGATCAGTGTAAAAGAAAACAGCCAAACACAAAACAAAACAAAAACACAGGCTGCCAGAAGAGCCTACCATATGGAGTTTGCATGAACAAAAGATAGACAAAGAGAATCTGAAATTATTGGAGGAAACAGAGTTTCTTCTAGTATCATGTGTCAGAATTTTTTAATATTTTAAAAAATGGGACTTTCTTCCACATAAGATTTCATGTTTTAAAAAACTGAATACTAGGAATTGCATAAACAGAGTACAAGCTACATGCAACGTGATACTTTAGGATGTAATTCAATAGATGCTGCGAATGACCAATTGAACACAGAGGAAAGAGAAACTGTCATGTGAAGAGTGAGCATGTACACAGCTGTGCATCCAAATGATTGGCTGTTTTCCTCTAATCTATTGGCAATGTGAAGACAAGGGTATGCAGGGGCTCTAGAAAGAATGCTAAGATGGCAATTTCTCCTTGAGTCTCAAATCAAAATAGTTTGGCCTAATTTCACTGAGTACAGATAAAAGTCAGCTTGTTAAAACAATTGATTCAAACCTTCAAGAGATTTGAAATAGCCCTGTGGTCACTGGGCTCAGGAGAGTCTAATTGCTGCTTTAAATACTGTTCTGGAAGGTCAAAAGGAGAGGCTGCAGACAGACCCACATTGGAGGGAAAACCTATGCCTGGCAGGCTGCAGGGCTACAAATCCCAGGATGGTGTCGGGGCTGGGGTCAGCAGCAATCTGCTGCCAGCCTGATCCCACACAGCCCACAGGGGCATGTACTCAGGAGAAGGACGAGCAGAACATGGCTGCCTAACAGATGGCACTAAAACCTGCCTCCTCTGGTGAGAGAAAAATCTGCCAAAACCAGGTGTTTCACAGGTTTTTCCTTTCTTTTTTTTCCCCCTGAATTTCTCTGTGTGAGTCCATTCCAAAAGCTTCAATATGAGCACAGCTGCCTCCAAGTTATCTAAGGAAATGAGATTTTTTTAAGTGCAAGACATTTTGCAAACAGCTTTTGGGGACCACCCATACATAACACATACTGAGTGTCCTCTAATCAGGTCATTTCCAGGCACAACATGATTATGGGAGGAAATTCGGTCTCTTCTCTTCATCTGTTCTAACAGTAAAACGTGGCTGAACTAAATAAACTTCTTCATTGGTGGAGGCTGTGTTAGGCCTGATAACCTGAGAATGCTCATGTTATCTTTATTAATACTGTTGCATGTATGCTTAGCAGACCTTGTTTGCTATCTTAAAAGAAGGGAAGGGGTCTTCTAACACAAAGATTCAGAAATGCATGTTTCTGTTCACTGTGCACCAGTATAAGATGACAATGGAGAAAATGGGGATTAATAAAGATTAAGACAGTGGAAGCATAGGACAATTCTGTGTCTATTTTAAAGCCCTCTACACTATTCCATGGGAAAAGACACTACAGGTCTCATGATTAAAAACCTAAGATATGAGCCGGGCACGGTGGCGCAAGCCTGTAATCCCAGCACTTAGGGAGGCTGAGACAGGAGAATTGTGAGTTCAAAGCCAGCCTCAGCAACGGTGAGGTACTAAGCAACTCAGTGAGACCCTGTCTCTACATAAAACACCAAATAGGGCTGGGGATGGGGCTCAGTGGTCGAGTGCCCCTGGGTTCAATCTCCAGTACCAAAAAAAAAAAACAAAACCCAAGATATGTACCAGTCCTGAGTTACATTTACCAGGAGGAGTAGGTCCCTCTTCCTATATATTTCATGTTCCTTCATCTCAAAGAAGCTATGTTTCCAACCTCCTCTACTTTCCATTCCCTACCTCTTGCTGGGTAATTTGATTCAGGGAATTTTATGGCCAGTTATCTCTCTCCTCAAGTAGATGTGAGCATGAAAGTCCTAAAATGTAGGCTGAGAATTGGATGAAACAAGTGAGAAAATCCCTTTTGGACTTGAAACAGCATGTCCTTCATTTGCAGGGTGTTATAATTTAGATATATTGTGAACCCCAAAAGCTCATGGGTGAGATAATGCACGAAAGTTTAGAGGTGACATGATTGGGTTATGATAGCCTTAATGTAATCAGTTCATTAATCCCCTAATGAGGATTATTGGGGTGGTAACTGTAGACAGGTAGGGTGTTGCTGTTGGAGTTGGGTCATTGGAGGGCATGCTTTTAGGGTACATATTTTGTTCTTCGTGAGTGGAGCTCTCTGCTTTCTGGACCATGTTCCCAGTTGCTTTCCTTCTCCAAACCCTTCCACCATGATGTCCTACCTCACCTAGGCCCCAAAGAATGGGGATGTTGATGGACTGAGATCTCTGAAACCATGAGCGCTAAATATACTTTCTCTCCTATTTCCTTTCCTTATCAGGTCTTTTGGTCACAGTGACAAAACACTAAAACAGAGGGTTATGAGCCATTGCCATATAAAATAACACAAAATATTTATTCTTTTGCCAACTATTTATTAGGTTCTCAATGCTTTGCTAGAATACTTTTAGTCCAATTAGTCTATGATTGCCCGGCTATTCCTCTCCTTAGAATGATGTAGATACATATATGTGATTGGCAGGGTGGAATTTAAGCATTCTAGGGGTCTTAGACATAGAAAATGTCTCTATTGAGAACTAAATGATTTAAATTATGGACAGCAGTTAATAGGCACATGGTCATTGTTAGATCCCATTCTTTTCATTTTGAGAAGGAATATGCTGTTGTACAGCAAGCTTTAACTTATTCTAAATAGAAAGCAAACTGGCTTCTGTGGAGATTCCTTAGGCTGATGCAGAGAAAAGCCAGGGAAATGACCATTTCCAACTCTATGCCACAGTCTTCCATGCAACCCGAAATTTTAACTCTGTTTCTTTAGCTCTGGCTTAGTATGGGATTATTTGGGCAGGGGGAGGGAGGGGGGGAAACATGGAAAAATGTTTGAGGTCATCAGAAGGGTGGAAACAACATTGATATAAATGAAGAAAAACCTCAGTTATAGTCCTAACTTTGCTACTTACTCATTTTGTGAAATAGGTACATCACTTAACTTTTTGAGTATTAGTTTTCAATTCTAAAACAGTAACCATCATAACTAATCTTTGGTAGAAGGAAAGCTTTAATGAGATAACATAAGTAAAACTTTGTCACTCAATTATTCATTACTTACTTATAATTCCTTAAATATGTTTTAAAGCCCTTTTCCAGTTACTGTACTAGGAATTACAAAGCTGAATAAAATAGTATTTCCAAATAAAATCCTATGGTGCAGAAGAAAGAGGAAGAGGACATAAGACAAATCACAATTAGAATCTAGAATGAGATTTGGAAAAAACTATTTAAAATGCTAATATACTCATGAAGAAATCATGCCAGTCATGTAAGGCACTAAGTCTTATAAGCAATGCATATGGCAGATATTTCTTTTTCATTTGGAGAAGGGAGAATTCTAGAGTTTTGAAACTTTTTTATTTCTCCTAGCTATAAATGAATCATATAAATGATATATTGATAATTTTAATGGTTTATATACCTCCCACTATTCCAAAATGCATTTATAGAAGCTGAATTCAGTGTTTTACTTAGAGGAGTCTTAGGCATCATGGAGAAAACAAAGTCAATCAAACGGTTCCTTAGAATCCACTAATATTTAGATAGTTCTGAAGTACTATGTTTTCATTTTGTTCAGAAGACCAATACTAATTCAGGAATTTATCTGTAGAGTTAAAATATGTGCAGCCCTAAACAAAGGAGAAATTATCATACTATGGTGTGAAGATACATACAAACATACACTTAGGTATAGGCTAAGCTAACAAATCTTCCAAAATTCAGGGGTTCAAGCAAAACATTAGCCAACCTCTTTCTCTGGAGACATAGACTCCTTATATCCTGCTACTCCTGCATCTCCAAGGGATGGTCGCAGGCAATTTGGCTCTTCTCTACATTCTAGACTAATGAAAGAGGAAAAACATATAAGTGAAATTTTTTCTTTGGAGCAAATGATATGGAATTTCCAAACATCACTTCTGCTCACATTTTTTATCAAGATTATAGTTATAAGACCACAATTAGCTACAATGGAGGTCGATATGTGTAACCAGCTAAAACTTTAATATTCTCTAGGAGAAGGGGAAAATGGATCTCAGTAGACCTTCAGCAGGCCACCATAAACTGAAGGTTTATATGTCTACTATGATTAAAATTGCATTCTATAATAAATCTAAATAAACTTTGTTAGTTTTTAATCATAATAAAAGCTTATGTAATGAATGTGATTCATTTTTTCCACTTAGGTATTTTTTTCAACTCAAAACACTTTGTAAATGGATGGACAATAAATATACCAACTTTGGGTTTAGTAAATAAAAATGGGCATATAATTTTTTGTAATTATTTTTTATTTTCATATTCCAAAAATTAATTGGTAGATTAATCCTTTTGATGAATTAATAATTTGTTTTTACTACTGGGTGATAACAGTAGGTAGATGGGGCATGGCTCTGGAGAAAGTGGGTCACTGTAGGTGTGGCCTTGCACTATATATGTCTCTGACCTCTTCCTCCCCGTGTGCTCCCTGCTACCATGAGCTGAGCAGCTTTCCTCTGCCACACCTTTCTGTCATGATATTTTGCCTTACCTCAGGCCCAAAGTAATAGTGTTAGCCAGCAATGGACTGAGACCTCTGAAACTGTGAGTCCCAAATAAACTTTTCCTCCTCTATGTTGTTCTTGTCAGGTGTTTTGGTCACAGTGATGAAAAACTGACTGACACTGGGCTTTTGTTCAATGAAATTAAACTAAGCTAAAGGATTAACATCTATACATTAAAATATAATAGTAGATATTTCCTTAAAGTTCTACTACTCTTGGTATTGTACATTTTTATATTTCTATAAGCACTGAGGTTATTCTACCTAACACTTATGTTCCTATCCACACTTACATTACACATTCACATGTGCTCGTGCACACACATACACACACACTTCGGCATCTCATTCTCTTCTCTGAGGTATGCTTCACTTGCCATGAAGAGTTCATTTCAATAAAACAGATGCTTGAATCCTCAGATTCTGTCTTTATCAGTGGCATTAACTACGTGTTGGGTGTTTTGGGTTTTGTTTTTGTTTTAGTTTTTGCTTATGTACTATAAAATTACATGAAAATTAGATCACAATTAGAAGAACACTGTTCTCTTGTTTAGATACCAAATTGGTACAGTGAAAGCGAATGTTAGGCTTTCATTTCAGCCACATGAAAAGCACAATTACCACACTATAACATTTGTTCCTGAAAATCAAGCCATTAATGGGTTGATTTTATTATTCTTATCTTGTCATTCATAATTTCCAAAGTTCTTAATCATTTCAGCTCCAACATAAATGCCATAGTTTGAATATTGCAGCAGGGTTTGCAGATTTAACCTTGACCTGTATGCAAGTCTTACAAATGAATAAATGAATAAGAAGAAACTAATTTTATCAACAAAAATAATCTCCCCCAAAACAAGTTTTTACATGCTGCTGGGCTCTAGAGAAGTTTTGAAACATGAATATACAAGGTAATACATAAGAATAAGCTGAACAGAAGAAAGAAGGAAAAAGTAAATAATTTATCTAGCTGGAGAGACTTTAAAAAATAAAGGATTAGAAAAAATCTTTCAAAGCAGAGATCCTGTAAAACCTTAACCATATGCTTTTTGTCAAAACTAGATTTGTTGTCACACCTTCATAACTCAGACCTGCAGTGCTTGGGAACGAGCTTGTTCAGACTTACTCCATAATGATTTTTCTCAGCACTATTTTTAAATTCATGTGCCCTAACTTGTGGGGAAAAAATCTTGGGTTGTTATAAAGCTGTTTTTTTCTGGGTCAGTGAATAGTTTATTGAAGAAGGAACTATCCTCTAGTGTGTAGTGAGGATTCACCTGTCTCCAGATGGTCAAAATCACCAGCATTTTATTATATTTATCTCAGCTTCATATTTAAAAAAAAAATTGAGCTATTACATTACATAGTCTTCACAAATTAATGTATTATCTCGTGGTTTAAAAAATTAATATTTTGGAGGTAGGAGACAACAAATTAAAAATGATACCCTTCCAGGAGAAGGAGGTAGAACTAAGAAAACAGATTCTACTTTTTTGGTTGAAAAGGTGTCTAAGTAATCTAGACTTTCCCCCATATCTATTTGATCATTAAAATATTCAGGGTTCATTGCTAAAAATATATTTTGGAAAATTCTTTTTCAAGTAATCAATTTTACTTTTCCAAAATTATAAAAAATTTTATTCCACTTTGTTGGTGTGATTTAACTTGCCCTCTATGTTCATGAAGGCATTAGAAACTTTTCCCAAAAGCCTAGATTCTTTCTTAGGGTAGCAAATGATACACATTCATAAAATAATCAAATCCAGGAATATATGTCTATCACCATTGTTCTTTTTTGGAGTTCATATTTCTCTTAATAGTTATTCAATTTTCAGTGTTATTAATAATTGCAGTCACTTCCCTGCCAGATTAATACTGATCTTGGGAAAATGTCCAATACATAAATACCATCAAATGCAGAATGATCTTTCTCTGGCTCTCCCTAAAAAGGCTGAGTTCCTGACTATAACAGATACATAAATGGTGAAGACTATCCAATCAAAAGCAATGTTGACTACTGTGACAGATTCTGGATTTCATTCTGATGGCTTTAAAGTGTATGAACTTTCAAGTAGGTCTTGCTTTCTTGCAAGAATTCTTGTCTGGTGTATGAAATTTTGATAGTTTATGTAGAAATTCAAAATGTCTACATCTTAACTGGAGTTTACACCTAAATTCTATAGATTCAATTGGAAAGATTCTTTGCTAATATATCATTAACAAGAGACAAGATGAATTATTTGTAGAATCTAATCCTTTAATTTCTGGAGCTTTGGACTGGGGCATATTTTGATGCATTTAATATATTAAAGTTTATAATTCCACATATTCATTATATCATCTCGATTAACATGGTCTTTCTCAGTCTTTGCATCAGGAAAATGTTTTATGGTGATGATGCATTAAGTATACCTCAAACCTAAAAGATTTATATCAACAACCATTTACTTTTTCCTCACCTGTCTATGGGTGCATGAGCTGGGATCCCAGCTACAGGCTTTGCCCGGTTATGCTCCATCTGTCCCTCAGCATTTCTTAGAGCAAATAAGTGGCTGGGTCATATTCATTTCATGCCAATGGCAGAAGTATGAGAATGATGAGCCAAAATGACACATTCTCTTTCCTGTGCACATTCTGTTGGTCAATGCCGACCACCTGTTTAAGCCCAAAATGAAAGATCAAGAACTACACTTTAAAATTAAAGTCACATGGCAAAGAAAGATCAAAGCATTCTAAATAAAGGTATGTCTTCCATTCTTGATATCTTTAATTTATATAATTACCCATGCAACTTTAAAAGTATATTTGTAGTGTTGAGGTAAATAAAGCAGATTTGTAATATAAATAGCAGATCAGCATATGTATGTATGTATGTATATATGTGTGTGTGTGTGTGTATATACACATGCAATTTGTTTTACTCATTTGTAGAACTAAATCCTTCTAGACTTACTAATTAATGGAAAAGTACCTGTTTAACAACTTTAAATGTTGGATAAAAGATGGACGTGATAAGAATTTAAAATGAAATAGTGTAGGAGCCCAAATTTAAGCACATAAACTATTTCTGATCAGTCCATGATGATTATAAAAGAGAATGCAACACTTTTTTTATACAAATCTTAAGATTCAGGGTAGTTTCTTGTTATTCTGTTGTTGCAGGACAGACAAATGCTCAACCATCTGGGTTATTAAAATATTAAAATACTTCCATAACCAAGCAGAGCCAACCTTGGATCCAAAACCCTAAGTACATTAAATCCAGGTCACCAAATTCCATCCATGGCATCCTTCAAGGTCTAGTATCTGAAAGTGTTATACCCAGCACTGTGGGGGGTCCACAGAGCCTAGCTTTGTGCTTAGACAGAGTTAATTCAGACTAGATGGTACCCATACGTCAGCCTATACCGGAGACTTAATATTTGGAATAATGCTTGATCAGTTTGATCAAGAGCTGACATTTGATTTTATGATATGAGTAGAGGCTAGATTCCATTGCTCAGAATAAATACTAAAAAGCAGGTTTACTTTTCTTATGTTGTTCCCTTCACATTCTTTAATGATTCAACCATTATGAGCCAAAACAAAAACAAAACAAAACATCATTTCAGTCTTTGGAATAGTACCCCCAAATAATCATAATATTTCCACTGAGAAGTCTCTAATAATGCTTTTTCCTTCCTTTTCTTTGTTTTTATTTTTGCCTAAAACATGCAGTTAGTTTTCATTGTAGGAAATAAAAATATTACTAATTTTTACAAATTAATATATTATTTGAAATATCAGTAACCATGAAAGGCAATGTTTATTTAAAACTACATTAAGTAAATTTGATAGATACCTTCTCAAAACCTTCTCCCTGCAATATAAAATTATTTTGGCATGTTTTTAAAAACATAAATAAGGAAAAATAAAAAGAGAGAAATAAAAGTCTGTGCCCCTGCATATGCAACACACAGCAACAAAAAACTCAAAACATTATTACTCTTGTGTATCTGCAGTTTTCTCTGTTGGACAGCACCCTCCCCCTTTTTTATTTTACCATTTAAGAAGAGAAAAAAAAATACAATACTATGTAAGTAGTAACTTCAGAACAAACCTCTATATAGGGGCCTGACCTACAACTAGAGTTCTCTGGGCAGAAGGAATTGTGGGTGAGGATAGAGACATTTCTGGAAAATGTTTTGTAGAGTCCTAAATCCCATGTGTTGTCTTTACGCCTCAACCCAGAAAGTCCCTGTGTCTAGATAGAAACTAGACTATCTGTAAACTAGACTAGTTGCACCCTGCCTCATTTTCAGTTTAATGGGCTTTACCTCCCTGCTAGGCACAGTTATACAAACAAGTTAATTATATGCTCCTGAGGGAAACAAACATCACTCAAGTCCCTTGTCACTATAAAGCCTCATTCCCACAGTGCTTCCTGGTTAATACCATTCCTGAGTGCAAATCCAGTGCAGGCCTGCATGGTCTATGGTGTCCTCGTCCCAGGCCTGGGAATATAAGATAAAATTTTGCCAATGTCATCTATCTAGTGTCACAAGTGATGGGTTCAGTCATTTTAAACTATTTGTGGTAGGAGATCCCTCCTTCATCGAAAGGGTGAGTAGGAATTGATCAGAACTTTTCTGTTTTCATTTTTGCCTAAAACATGCAGGTAAATTTATAGACTAAAAGTAGACTGATGCTATAGCTGTGTTCAAAGAGAAGCTACAATTTGGGAGAGGTGGTAGCATCAACTGTGAAAATCCCATCCAATTTATCTATTAGACACAGGCTTAAGGTCTGTGAGCTTTGCCAATGCCTGTAAGGAATTTGATATTTAAAGAGAAGCATTATCTCCAAATAGAAATATAAAATTGTAAAATTTAGCCTAATGAAAGATCCATTAAATATCTGTTACATATAATTACTAAATTCTTTCACAGTTAAATATATATAACATATATACATATTACACTTAATGTGGAATGTGAGTACATTTTAGTTTGTTTATGATAAGAGATGTATAGGACTGATAAAATTCTCTGAGAAAATAAAATTATTCAGAACTTGGAAGACTGACTTAACAAGTAAATATGATTTTATGGAAATTAAAAACTAAAACCACAGCTAGAAATGATTTGAGCATAAGAAGATTGGAATAGAGTAAAAGAAGAAAGGAGATGTGGTAAGAATAAAAAGGCAGGAAAAGAAAATAAATCACTGAAGACATTAGGAGAATTGTTTTCTGAGAGGCTAAGGTAGGGTCACTTTGCTTGCTGCAGAATATCTGGTTATATCTAACAATGAAACACTAAGAAAAGTACATCCTGTATTGTCTGATGAACTCTGGGGTTACAGAATGGTGAGATTCCCACACTGTGGTCAGAGTTCTGTTATATGTAACATCCATTCAAGTCTTCCACTAACAACCTGTTTCAAGAAAACAAAACTAAACTAATATAACTGTATAATGGCACAGGGCTATGTTTATAGGGCTATTAATCTAGCTCCTTTCAAAACAATACAACTGAGAATAAACAAATAGTAAATGAACCTTACCAGAATGAACACCAGAAAGTGAATCTATCAGCATCTTTTCTTAACTGAAATAATTCAAATAAAATAATAGTCATGCATTTCTTTGTGTGCAGGAAGAAATGTAGTATCAGTCAACGCTAGGAAAGTGAGTGAATGTACACGATAAGGTATAGTGCTATGAATTCATTTTCACTCACTTCTTGTCTTTTGAAACGAATTTTCTTTAGTACTTAATAAATTTTTTTCTTCCTTTTTTCTTTTCTTTTTTTTCTCCTCCCACCCCTTTTTCTTCCGCAGACTGCCAGTGGTTTTTTTTTATTGTTCTTTCTGAGGATAAGTAATTATAATCGTGATTTACTCAAACTAAACCAAAATATTATGATGTAAAAACCACCAACTTACTACACATAAACTGTCATCAGTATTAGTTATGACCTTCATTGAGTTGGAATATAAAGAAATTACCCAGAGTATGTATGTATGTATGTATGTATGTATGTATGTATGTATGTATCCATCCATCCATCCATCCATCTATCCATCCATCCATTTATTTTTTTATTTGGTGCTGGGATTGAACCCAGGGTTTCATACATACTAAGAACATGCTCAACCACAGAGTTATGCCCCCAGCCCAGATTATTTATTTTGAAATCCACCAAAAAATATGCTTTGTTGAGATAGTGATATTTTTCTTAAACATTTACTTTTGAAAATATTTCCATCATTCATATAAATAGTATGATGTTTTAAATGATTGAAAAACAACTAAAATTAATTCTAAAGAATAGACAATTTTTCTTTTTTCTTTTCTTTCTTTTGGTACTGGGGATTGAACTCAGGGCACTCGACCACTGAGCCACATCCCCAGCCCTATTTTGTGTTTTATGTAGAGACAGGGTCTCACTGAGTTGCTTAGCGCCTCGCCATTGCTGAGGCTGGCTTTGAACTCGTGATTCTCCTGTCTCAGCCTCCCTAAGTGCTGGGATTACAGGCTTGAGCCACCGCGCCCGGCTAAGAATAGACAATTTTTCTAATTTAAATGTGGTATTATAAGGCATATTTGCTTATTATTATAACAGGTTTTCATTTTTTAATTTTTAAAGCACTTATTCATATATACTTAAGGTAGAGCTTTCTCTTTGGTAACAATCTACGCATCGGGTAGGTAGACTTTAAGGAGAAATGTGCATTATTTGAAAAGATGATGCAGTACTAAAAGATTGTCTACTAACTTTAATTTAGTCTCTTCTGTCCAAACGTTGGCATTATAACAGGCAACATTTTATGACACACAATGATCGTAAAAATTCATTTTTTCCTGCTCTAGCAACAGGATCATAAATCACTGTTAATGTCTACCTAAAACTCAATGGCAATTATCATGGCATTTTAATCTATATTCTGTTAATAGACAAATTGTAGTGTCCAGTATCAATTTTCTGCTTTCATTTTTATAATGTCCACACAGGCTGAGAACGTCCATGAGACTCTAGAATCCATTCTAACAAACAAAATATTTAAAAGTTTAGTACTATAAAATATAACAAAGCTTTATATTAATTTTTCTTATTTCTCTATAAACAAAGCATTAAATTTACAGACACGGCATAAATCAGATCAATTTTTTATGTTTTTAGCCTTTGAACTGATTTAGTTTTAAATATCTAAGTACTTAATATGTAACTAAGATGATGGAGTAATAATGGCTAACACTGAATATGAAAACTTAGTATAAAGACATTAGAACTTTAAAAATATTGTCAATGTGCAAGAAAAGATAAGTATACAATCTGACAGAGAGAGAAAGATAACAGAAAACAGATCCTGTTAATTTAAGAACTAAGACCAAAAGCCAACATTTCAAATCACTGGGTTAAACACAGGCTTAAATGCAAGGGAAAAATAGTAAAAATACCAAAAAGAAATACAGATGATATCTTCAAAATATTTTATTGGGTGGGTAGACTTTCTAAAGGAAAAAAGTATAAAGTTACTCTCTAGTCTGCTAAGAAAGGAGAATTTCATCACTGTTTTGTGGAGTGTAAATTAGTATAATCTTTATGAAAACAGTATTTAAGTTTCCTTGAAAACTAAAAGACAAAACAACCATGTGATCCAGCAGGTCCACTACTGGGTATATACTCAAAGGAAATGAAATCAGTCTGTCAAAGAGACATCTACACTCCCATGTTTATTGAAGCACTACTCACAAGATATGAGATTGATTCTGATGCTTATTGATGGCTAAATGGATAAAGAAAATGTGATTATATATTCACAATGGAATACTATTCATCCATAAAAAAGAACAAAATTCTGTAATTTGCAGCAGCATAGATGGAGTTAGAGGACATTATGTTAAGTGAAATGTCAGACGGGAAAAAATAAATACCACATGTTTTCACTTACATGTGAAAGCTAAAGTTTCTACTTCTCAAGAAACTAGAAAGTAGAATAGTGGTTAAGTCCAAAGGGGTATGTGGAGGGGAAAGGAGGCATGGAAAGATAATGGCTAATTGGTACTGAAGGATATGGACAATAGGCCCTAAGGAAATTACCTTCCTGTTCCCCTACCTGTCCTCTCATCTCTCCCTAAATGATTCTGCCACTAAAACTCCTCCCATGACCTGGCCCTGCCTGCCAAAAGGACCCTCCAAAAGTAACTACCTCCTCCCATAACCTGGCTCTGCTAAGGCCCTATAGAAGCCAGATCATTGTGGGGGCCAGCTACCATTTTGCCCTTGAAAATGTGCCCCTCCAATGCTAAATAAAGCATCACTAGTTCATGAGGTCTACCTCCATGTTCTTTTTCTTTGTGTATTCTCTTTCATGTTCTTTCAGGTATAGGTATACAAATGGATAGGAGGAATAACTTCTAATGTTCTATATCACAGTAGGTGATAATAATTGATAATTGATATAGTTGATAATAATTAATTGAATATTTCAAAATAGCTAAGAGGATTTTGAATGTTACCAACACAAAGAAAGAATTTGTGTGGTGATAGGTATGCCAGTTTCCCTGATCCAATCTTTACATATTTACACATGTATTAAAATCACCATAGTGGGCACTATAAATATGTACAATTGATACTGCTGGGCACAGGTGACAAGTTCTGCTTTATCACACACGCTGAAGTATAACATTAGAGAATGGTCTCTTCCCCTTATGTCTCTCCTTCCTGCACATTACTAGGCCCAGGGATGCTCGGTGGGGTGGCCAAAAGGTGAGAAGCAGATGGACAAGGTGAAGGGCCAAGGTGGAGTGATCTGGGCAGGAAAGGGGCGTAATTAACAACTTCCTACAGGAAGGGACAATCCCTGGGACAGGTTACCTTAGCAACAGGTTGGAGAAGGGGCAAGTTATTCTAATAAGGGTGGAGGAAGGGCTCTGAAGGCATTAGCATTTCAATTCCTCTCCAACTTCCCAGACTCACCCAAATTGGCCTCCTTGATCCGACCTGACTCAATTTACCTGTGTATACTGACTGCTTGTCTACTTATGGTTTTACAATGTGTCAATTAAAATATTAATTAAGTTTTAATACATTAAAAAAGATGCTACTCTCCAAAATTTTGGAGAGGGTAAAGGGTTAAAATTTTTAAATTTAAGTTTTTGTGTTTGTTTTGGTACTGGGAGTGAACACAGGAGCGCTTAAGTACTGAGTCACTTCCCCTTTTTATTTTTTATTTTGAGACAGGGTCTTGCTAAGTTGCTGAGGTCTTCACTAAATTGTTGAGGCTGGCTTTAAGCTTGAAATCCTCTTGTCTTAGCCTCCCAAGCCTCTGGGATTACAGACACATACCACCACACCTGGCAAGAGTATTTAATAAAATGATCACAATGGTAGCATCAAACAATTCAAAATGTAAATAATGAATCTGAAAAAAAGGTTCAAGCTCATTATTATGGCAAATTTAAGTAAAATCAAAAACAGTAAAGTACCATTTCTTTTTATTAGTCTTGGCTAAATAACAGACAAAAATAAAGGATAGAGGAAAAAATGTGAGGAGAAGGTAAGAAAGAGAAAGAAAAAGGAAGGAGAGTGAAGAAAGGTACCTTGTAAGGATAGAAAGAGGAAAAGGAAAAATACAAGATGCTAAGAAAGGGGAGAGAAAATTTTCTCCTGTCACTACCCAAGGCATTTAGAAAGGGCAATCTCATACAATGTTTAAATCCCTAAAAACTGACACAAGTGTGTGGTGAAAATTTTCACAGTACATATAATATATCTTCTAAGTATGAATCAATCTCAACTTCCTAAGAATTTTTGCTACAGAAATCCAAGTTTGTATAAATATTTACTGCAAGTATTACAGAATTATATATGGAGGAAAGGTTGCATGTAATCTCAATGACCAATTCAAGAAATCTGTAAATTATAACATGTACATATGAAATGCAATCTTTCAAAATAATGCTATTAAAGAGTAATGATAGATGATCAAGATGTCATTTACTGTGAAAGGCATAATGTAAATTAATATTTCTTACAAATAATTGCCAGCACTATTTGACAATATACATTTTTTATACATTTTACATGCATGAAATTGCTTGCAGTCATGTCAGTATGTTCAAGCTGTTTTGACAAAATACCATAAACTGGGTGACTTATAAGTACCAGAAATTTATTTCTAATAGTTCTGGAGTCTGGGAAGTCTAAGATCAGGGGACCACAGACAAATATAGTATCCATTTCCTGACCATCTTTTCATTGTAAACTCACATGACAGAAGGGACAAAGGAGCTCTCTCAATTCTCCTTTACAAGGGCATAAATCCTATTCGTGAGGGAAGTATGCTGACCACTCAATCACCTCTGAAAAGACTCCACCTTCTAACACCATCAACCTAGAGGTGTGGTTTCAACAGGTGAATTTTGCAGACACACAAACATTCAAACCCCAGCAATGTTTACTACTGAAGGAAACATTCTCAAGGATGTTTATTTTTCACTCTTCACTTGTAGTTTTTTCATAAATTATTTACTACTTTAGTTTTAGGCAAGGAAGTTGCCCTGTAAACTACAGCAATTTGTTGGTAGATATTTCATGCATATTCGTTCTTTAAAGAATGTCTCCTAAAATAATATTTTCTATATGAAAAATCTATATTCTGATTTTTTATTGCTCAAAATTTCTAAAAATTGGAATATAATCCCATATCCAAGTATCAGCAACTAGAAATATAACTGGAATTACACATATCTATTTTTTACTAAAAAGGAATTTTATAATAATAACAGCTGGAATTTAGGCTGGCGTGGTGCACATGCCTATAATCCCAGCAGCTCTGGAGGCTGAGACAGGAGGATCAAGAGTTCAAAGCCAGCTTCAGCAAAAGCGGGGCAGTAAGCCACTTAGTGAGACCCTGTCTCTAAATAAATTACAAAATAGGGCTGGGGAATGTGGCTCAGTGGTCAAGTGCCCCTGAGTTCAGTCCCTGGTATGCCCCCGCAAAATAGCTGAAATTTTCAGTGTGTGTGTTTGTGTGCATATATTATATATAATTTCACAAGTTTATAAAATGTACTTTCATTTTATTTATTCAATCTCATTTCCTGTTGATATTTGTTATAAAATCCTAACTGCTTTACCTGGAAAAGTGCTGAATTCCCAAATGTTATAATGCTACTTTTAAGAGCAGAGAAAATTTCAAAGAAAAATTAAGTAAAACAATAAGGCTAGCACTCAAAATACTATAAGTATACTCACAAATTATCAAAAATTAATTAGAGGAGCTGGGGCTGGGGCTCAGTGTCAGAGCACTTACCTAGCATGTGGGGCACTGGGTTTGATCTTTAGCACCACATAAAAATAAACAAGTAAAATAAAGGCATCTGTCCATCTACACCCACAAATTTTTTTAAAAAAATAAAAATAATTAATTAGAGTTTCTTTTAGAAAATAAGACCAAAGAAGAAATGCCAGCCAAGAAAAGCAAAGGCCACACCACACACTGATCCACTTCCCCTTCCTCTCCAGTAGTTCCCACTCTAAAATCACTATCTCCAAAGTGAGGATTTCACAACTTGACAGTTTTTCATTGTCCTCAAAGCCCTGTGCACTTTCAGCTGCATGTTTACAACTTGTTTGCCCTGCCACTTCAGCTCAATGGTCTCTTTCCATTAATCTTTGCCCAGAAGCAATTACCTGTAAACCTTGCTCCTGTAACCTTGGATGCTACTAAATTGAAGTTTAGAGAGAAAATGACTTAAACACCAAGTCCTTGGTTCATAATAGATATAAATGATATTTGTTTCTAAAATTTGAATATAGAATGACTAGTTACTAATGGGATAGTCTTTCATTCAATATCATCAAAGATCAAGATTCCAAAATCTACCTCAAAAAAACTCATAATATGATTTAATTTTTATTTTTTACTACCCTTTCCCTCAGAATTTATACATTCTTCTAAAAAAGTAGTTAATAAATATTTCATACTGAAAAGGATTTTTGAGGAATAAATGAAAAATGTGACAACTCCCCATAAAAACACTCTATTACTGGAGAAACAGGCTAAGTGGAAAGAGAAAAGTCAAAAACTTAACAGACAGAACATCATTTTTTTTTCATATAATAATTTGGAAATAGGCAGTCTAGGGGAAGTTTAGCATCTGCATGGAGATCAGAAACAGAGCCACTTCTCTCCATGGCTTTACTGTTCATGGTTTCCTTTTTAAAAAATTTGTTCTAATTAGTTATACATAGTAGCAGAGTGCATTTCAATTAACTGTACACAAATGGAGCACAACTTTTCATTTCTTTGGTTGTACACAATGTAAACTCATACCATTCTTGCAATCATACATGTACCTAGGGTAATGATGTCTGCCTCATTCCACCATCTTTCCTATCCCTATGCCTCCTCCCCTCCTATCCCTCCTCTTTGTCCAATCCAAAGTTTCTCCATTCTTCCCATACGCACCCCCCAACACACATTATGGATCTGCATCCACTTACCAGAGAAAACATTTGACCTTTGGTTTTTTGGAATTGGCTACTTCACTTAGCATGATATTCTTCAATTCTATCCATTTACTTGCAAATGCCATAATTTTATTCTCTTTTAATGCCAAATAATCCATTGTGTATATATACCACAGTTTCTTTATCCATTCTTCTATTGAGGGGCATCTAGGTTGGTTCCACAGTTTGGCTATTGTGAATTGATGTGGCTACATCAATGTAGTATTCTGTTTTTAAATCCTTCAGATATAGACCAAGGCATGGGATAGCTGGGTCAAATGGTGGTTCCATTCCAAGTTTTCTAAGAAATCTCTATACTGCTTTCCAGAGTAGCTGCACCAATTTGCAGTCCCACCAGCAATGTATGAGTGTACCTTTTCCCCCACATCCTTGCCAACACTTATTGTTTGCTTGTATTCTTGATAACTGCCATTCTGACTGGACTAAAATAAAATCAGAGAGTAGTTTTGATTTGCATTTCTCTAATTACTAGAGATGTTGAACATTTTTTCATGTATTTGTTAATCTATTGTATATCTTCTGAGAAGTGTCTGTCCAGTTCCTTAGCCCATTTATTTATTGGGTTATTTGTATTTTTGGTATTAAGTTTGTTTGAGTTCTTTATATATCCTGGAAATTAGTGCTCTATCTAATGTGTGTGGAGGAAAGATTTTCTACTACTCTGTAGGCTCTCTTTTCTTATTGATTGTTTTCTTTGCTGAGAATAAGCTTTTTAGTTTGAATCCATCTCATTTATTGATTCTTGATTTTATTTCTTGTGCTTTAGGAGTTTTGTTAAGCAAGTCATGCCCTAATCTGACATAATGAAGATTTGGGCTCACTTTTTATTCTTTTAGGCACAATGTTTCTGGTCTAATTCTTAGGTCCTTGATCCACTTTGAGTTTTGGAGATAGTGAGAGGTAGAGGTTTAATTTTGTTTTGCTGCATATGGATTTCCATTTTTCCCAGCACCATTTGTTGAAGAGGCTATTTTTTCTCCACTGTAAGCTTTTGTTGCCTTTGTCTAGTATGAGATAACTATGTTTATGTGGGTTTGTCTCTATGTCTTCTATTCTGTACTGTTGGTCTACATGTCTATTTTGGTGCCAGTACCATGCCATTTTTGTTACTATAGCTCTGTAGTGTAATTTAAGGTCTGGTATTGTGATGTGTCCTGCTTCTCTCTTCTTGCTAAGGATTGCTTTGGCTATTCTGGGTCTCTTATTTTTCCAAATGAATTTATGATTGCTTTTTATATTGTATGAGAAGTGTTGTTGGGATTTTAATTGGAATTACATTAAATCTGATTTCCATTTTTAAGAACACTCACAGTTTCATGAAGTGCTAGAACTCCTGCTATTATGTCTGTTTTCTACAAAGCAAGAGAGGAAAAAAATTAAGAAAAAAACCCATATTTCACGCTCGGGAAAGACAATTCACAGAATTTTCATCTTACTTCCACTTGCATCTCATTGATTGACACTTAATTATATGTGTATGACAACAACTACTGTCATGGAGGCCTGGAAATCTGAGGAAGATTGGAAGGATGGGCATTGACTATCAGCTAACTCCACCACAAGCACTTCAAGTATATTCACAAACATTTGCATTCCAGTCTAGGCAGTGTACTAATCTCTCACTCTGACTCTATGTCAAAAATCCCTGCTCAGAAAATGAAGATTCTCATAGACTAGGAGATATAGTTTAGGACATCATAGTCCTGTTGGACTGGTCCCCATAATAGATAACCCAACAAGAAAAGCTCTTTGGAAGTCACATGGAACATCTATAGATAACTTACATTTATTGTTGACATCTGCTTTCATCAGCATGGACAGAATTTCAACCTCACTTAAAAATTCTTCTTGTAGAATACAAGATATAACAGATGGAACTTTCACCATGTTTTTTCACCTATTAACTGATGGTGGCTATTTCTTTCCTCTTACTTCAGCCTTTTGTTGCTATTTCTTCTCCCAGAAATTACTTTGATTTAAAATCCCTAGAAAGAAAATCTGCTTGAAGTTTGTTTGTTTTATTGACTTTATGGCAAATAGCTTTTTGTAAGTGGTTCCAGAGATTTGGGAACTCATCTAGGTAAAAGATATGACTTTGAAGTGACACTAGCACACACAATCTTTATTGGATGTTTTGACCAGTTCACAGGTAAGAAAAATTTGAGGTTATGACCCAAGGGAAGGAGGTAGGGAGGAGGTTAGAGTGCCACCACCTAGAAGGGGAGGAGGGCCAGGAACTCCTAGGTGAGAACAGGAAAGAGGGGCTTACTTGTTGAGGTGATGTCACTCAATAGGATGCCTGAGGCTCTCTGAATCAGAGAACTCTGGAAGATCAGCAGTAGCCTGGGGGCCTCATAATTGCAAGACCGTAGGTTATCAAAAGTCCACAGCTAACAAGAAGTTTCACAGGATACGCAAAAGAAGCAGGCTCTAGGTGACTTAAAATTTGCTTGTTTGGGCTATTTTTTGAAATAATCAGATGTTTAAAAATTCAAGTTTGGCTCCAGTAGACTTTTCAGCTCAGGGGGTAGGGGATGTCTCAGCCAGCAATGAGGTACCCTAGAGGCCAATGCATAGAGACTCTTTGGTTCATTTATACAGCACTGCTCAGCTTCACATCAAACACTACCTTTACTGCTGAGAAATAAAGGTGAACTCAAAGTCTCCAAGTTCCACATGGAAACGAATTTGTCAAAGTCTCATTCTATTCATGTCAGCTGGTATTCTGAGTGGGAATGGGGAGAACATTGATGAGAAAGGGGCTTACACAATTGCCTGATATGCCTAACAATTTAGACTGGAACTCAGAGGAAGAAGACTTGGCAGATTGGACACGGCCTTCAGTCTGTGAACATCCCATGGAGACATGTTTGGGAAGGTTACAACCATGTATTATCATTTTGTACACCAGGATAAGAACCTTGACCTGCTCATTTCTCTTTTTACTGTGGTTCTGACAAAGCACGTGTACAAAAGACTTAGCTGCAAGCTACAATCCAGTTTTCCCCCTTTCCTTGAATGTCTTGAGGAGGATGGCATGATGAATGTAAAATTTGATATCATGCTCACTATTCTATAGGATGGCATCTGATAAATCTAAAATGAAAGAATGAATTTCAAGGGGAGTTGATTAAATTCCAAATGGTTTACAGATAAGGTATTTTGCCTGCATTTTTGAACTGTTTCTAAAATCTGTGAAATGAATGCTAAAGCTGACCATCAAGAACTGAAAACAAACTGAAAAGTGTTTGATAAAGATAAGATTAGTATGCCTGCAATATGAACCTTGCATTACAGTGAATGAAATAAAATGGGAATCTTGCATATATTTCTAGATTGATAATAATGTGCTGGTCTGATTTTTGAAAAATATTTCTATCAATTTTCTTTGAGATTTACAAGTAATCTTTTCCCTGAGCTTCATAGAGCATTCTGATAACTTATGCACCTTGAGTGTACAGTTATATAATTATTTGTTGAAATGTTTTATCCCTTTGAAGATATTATCCACAATCTATTTGCTGATTCTGAATTTAGATGCATTATTTTGGAGAGATAGGCAAGTACATGATTTAAATTATATCCATATTTTCTTTATCTTGAGATTTGAAGTCTTATACAACCTTAGAGACTACCTAGGGACAGAAATTTTAAGAGTAATGGCTATATAACAAAGCAGTTATTCTGAGAAATACGCACAGATATATTTCAAATATCTCTCAAGAAGAAAAGATCACATTTTCACTTTGCTGCACATTTAAAGGAAGTTCTATTGGGGTCTTGACCTACTATCTTGTATCAGGCCAAAATACAAGTTCCATGGCATAATTAGATAGAGGTTTGATACAATATGGACCAAAAAAGTAAAGTGTATATTTTAGGTTACAGAATTAGTTGGCATTAAATAATATAATATTTAAGTTTTCAGACAGCATTGCTGTACTGACACTATATTTTCAACTGTTAGAATGTTTTCCTAAATTTATTCTGATATTTTGTTTTCTACATGTTCTATTCATGTAGGTAGTTTATTTAGGATGAGACTCTTTAAGTATATCAAAATAAAAATACTATTCATCATAAATAAACTTTGGCCAAATCTTAATGCCAAGAAATGCTGTATCTTCAATTTAGATAATCCTCCAATCTTATTTTAATAGTGCTGCCTTGATAAGTGTTAAAATAGGATTGCACACACAAGCCTGTGGGGCCTGTGATGTCAGGGAGCACTGTAAATACTTAACATAGGACCTGACTTTTAGTGGTATTCAACCAACAAGACAGTGCATGTAAGGTTGGGAAAATTAATTATTACTAATAATCTCAATATAACAATGATCTTCTGTGCTCTTTACATGGAATAAACTCTAGAAAAACAAATATTTGCTAAAAGAAGGTATGAAGCTGCAATATTAATGTAAATATGCTGACAGTAAGTTCTAAGTGATGAGCACCTTGATCTTAGAATGTTTTTCAATATCCCTATAATCAAAATTGACAGGTAGAATTTTCAAAGAAATATATTTTACTAGAGAAAGCTAAGGAGGTACTTGCTCATACCAATGTAAAGACTTCAAATTATATAATTTCTCAGAATTTTCTGAAACTAAGTGATAAAGATATATAAAAATCTCAGGTTTATTTGTGAGAAGGCAGTAAGAATATAGGATAAAAAAAATAGTAAATGACTCTCTCAGTTCCCTGTTGACAGACAGAAATAGTGTCCAGTTACTATAAGAAGGTCAACCTGTAGCCCAATGATAATAATTAAGTTTGTAATGATTTACTGTATTGAAACAGAATCTTGACTTCAGAACAATTTCCTCTGTACTTTGAGTCACTCCAACATTGAATTCTAAGCAATATTTCTATTCTCTCTCACTATGCATATACCCTATACAGGAATAAAGGCATTCCCTAGAAGCTTTCAGAGCATTGACCTTATTTATGTTAGGGAAAGAATTATCAAAGACACTAATAAGACTCAATAATATTATCAGTTATCAATCTAAGAAAAGGGTATCATAGACAAAATTACTGAAAATAAAGATTAATTTAATGCATCTTATAAGACTTTTTTTCCCTCTGTTTTCCAAACTGTACTTAATTATAAAGTAAAAAGTTCAGCTGTGTTTGTCTCTCTTCTATATTTGGCTACATATCTTTTAATATCATCTTTATAATTTTGTGGACAGAGAAATTAATCTAGGAAACATCTGCCCCTTTCTGTGTATCATTAGCATTGTTCCTCATGTCATTAATGGTTCTGGAACTAAGGTCTCAGTATAACTTACACTAATTAGTCTAGGGAATGAGGTTTTGGAACAGCAGGCATTCATTGATTAATTGATTTATTTAGAAATTAATAGCCAATTTGGCTCCAGACTTTGTTCTAGGTAGTGTTGCTACAATGATGAGATGCACGTGAACAGCACTCTTGAATGAAATTGAAGTAAATATTACAGAAGTCAAAGTATTTGCGGCAGGGAACAGAGATAATGGGAATTGATGTGACCGAGAAAACTTTGAGAAAAAGTAATCATAGAGCTGAGAGTTATTATAAGGATAGAGAAAGAGCATTTCTGTAGAAGGAGAAAGAAAAGACAAGTTCTCCATTACAGAAGAAATGTCACTTGAGCTGACTATAGAGCTGAAACACAAAGAATCTGGGTAAAGAACAAGATATAGCTACTCTCTGAGATTCTTTTTCTTCTTTCTGCTCAAAAATTAAATCACATTTTTCAACTGGTTTTGGTATTAATTTTAGTAATATGACTGAATGTAGTCAATGGAATGAGAGTGTATATAACCTGTGCTATATTCAGATCAAAGAATTTAAGTGGTATTCCTTCAGGCAATACCTCAGGTTATCTTTCTAATCTTCCTGGTAGCATGAAGATGATGAAAATGCTGGGGTCTAGTTTATCTAGAGGAGAAATAGCCTGAGCCTCTAAACTAATGAATGAGGGATTGTTATGGTTGAATATGAGGGATTCTTCAAAAACTTCTGTTAATTCAGGCAGATTCAGACCGAAATGATTGTATTATGAGAGCTGTAAACTAATCCTCCTGCCCCTCCTTCATGATGTTCTTCCCCACGTTCCCCAGCAATGGAGTCAGTCCACTGTTGGGAGATGTTAATGAATTATGGGCTTGTCTGAGCCATCTCTAAGTGAAGGTGTGCTCCTTGGGGAACTCTTGGTGTCATCTCAGTGATCTGAGACTACTCTATTACCTTGGCAATATCCTGCACAAAGAGAAATTGGTTCAGACACAACTCCCTGAAGGTGGAAAGAGATACCAGTGTGTCCAAGTAGCCTGGAGGTGCCAGCTGCCTGGAGGAGGAAGAATTACTGTGCAAGTGATAAAGATCAGGCCATCTTCCCCATAGACTCTAGCTTCTTGTTTATCTTACACTAACAATAAATTTCTTTGATGTGTTCTCCTATAAAATAAAAGTTGGTGGGCTTTCTCTCTTTGTTAATGTCAGACCCATCAGGTCTTTTCCACCTGGAAAGCTCCTACTTTAACTATATTTATTGTGTCCTTTGTCTTTATTTCTTAATACAATTTTTTCAGTCTTTTATTTCCAGCCAAACCACACCTCCATACAGTTACTAATTCCCTCACTGTGCAGGTCATGACCAGAACCCATGATGAACTAACACTCTGAAACTGTGAACCAAAATAAACTTTTTCTTCTTCGAATTATTCTTGTTGGACATTTTGGTCACAGAGATGAAAAACTGACTAACACAGGGATTAATGCTAGTCAATCAGAATTCTCACTTTGAACTCTTAAGATAGGAGACATATGTTTCTGCTATGCTTGATACTGTATATATTTTGGTATTATTTACTACTGAAACTTAACCTAATGTGACTACTATAGAAATGCAGATTGAAGTGGGGTATTGCCATAACAAAATTTACATATGGATATATGGTATTAAGTGATAATCAATAATATATTTTGCCAGAATGCTACAGACGCATGCAGTGGCAAAAAATAAGGATAAAGCATTGTCTAAAATAAATGGGAAAACAGATAATGTTCCTATTGAGCCTCTAATTTTAGGAGAAGATATTATAAGAGATTAAATTGTAATGCTTGCTCTTGGCTTTGTGATGTTTATTAATAAGCATTAAGGAAAGAGATGCGTTTGGTCAAGGATTTCTGGGTTTTCCAATGGAAATAAAGAAACGGAAAGTCCAGAAATTCAGAGCCACAGTAGCTTTGTCTGCTTCTGAGAATTCCACCTAGAAATAAGACTAGAAGTTTAAAGTGTAAGGACCCATCAAAACTTCTCTTTTTTGAAAAGAAACTCAGTTAAGTGGCAAATGTAGGAAAAGGCTATATATAGCTTTTCCAAGCCATGCCTGCTGTTTTACAAATTTCAACAAAGCCATCAATACCTTGAAAGAGATGGGTATTGGGTTGGGGGATATCAGGGAAGAAAGCAAAGAAATAAAACAGGATTAAGAACTAACCTCAGGAGGAAACTTGACAGTTCTGGAGATAGCTGGAATCACATGAATCAGATGTCTAATATATTTTTAAGAAAGTTCCCAAGAAAAAATAAACTAGAACATCCTTTGACACTTTGTGTTGTACAGTAACCCTTAGACTCCTCAAACGTGAAGTATGTATGCCTCCAAAGTGAGCACAATACAATAGTCAACTCGTGTTCATTCAACTCTAGAAGCTGGAGCCTCCCACAAAGCATACCCTCTGTGTGAGAAAATCCCTCTGCTGCTAAGGCTGAAGGCCTTCAGGAGCCTACCCAAAAGGTTTCCACTATTGGTGAAGAGAAAAGGCTGCTGTGTCTTCATATTGTTGCTTGTTTGTTTATTCACAATAATCCTGATATTGCTCTAGCCTATCTTCCTGTCCTTGGGTGCATACTAGGTTGAATTTCCCAATGTCATTTGCAATCATATGTACCATATGACCGAGTTCTTAATAGAAGATGAACAGAAGAAATATGTGCCTTTTATAGACTAAGGCTTTTATAATACAGATGTTCCTCCTTCCTTGCAGATGTATCCCTTCCACGGCTGAATGAAAGTGTCAACAAAGTGTTTGAGAAAGTTGAAAAAAGCAGAAGTCCCTGAATACTGGCATAGAGAGTCACCTCTGACCAGGAACATCCATGCAGTGGATTAAGCAGATGAAAACTAATATAT
Organism: Geosciurus inauris; assembly: GCA_004024805.1. NCBI lineage: Eukaryota > Metazoa > Chordata > Mammalia > Rodentia > Sciuridae > Geosciurus > Geosciurus inauris. The sequence continues at coordinate 243,768 of PVHX01000110.1, forward strand.
AAGATAATCAAATCACAAAATATTTTATGTCTATTATTTACAGTAGTGAATCCTATCATGGCTACTATAGGAGATGTATTGGTATACACAAATGGGACCAAATAGGAGGAAACTTGAGGGCCTTATAAAATAAAATGCAAATATTGTGGGACTTCTGACCCAGATATTTCGGTCATATGTCCCACAATATCTTGGCAGAGAATGCTCACTGCCCCAGAGTCCCATTCAATATAACTTTATTCAAGACTTTTCATTTTTAATAAAGTATTATTTCCTCCAAAATAAGCTTTGTTGAATTAGAAATTTCAATTTTTTACTTCTAGTTTCAACCATATATCAACAAGCAGGAAGTCTTTGTCAGACCCTTTCCACGTGTAATATAGCAGTCTTCTTCAGAGGGGTTCACCATAAAAATGAAGGATAGTTAGTCATAAGCATCTAGGGAAAACTTTCTCCATCTGCTCAGATTGGGAATTCTTCAACACTGTTACCCATGCCCTGAATTCAAAATATCAGCCATTTTTATGATAAGCTATGCTGTAACCTAGGAAAAGCATGAAACTGTTAGTTGTGGAAATTGTGGGAAATTTATGAATTAGAAACATATAATATGTGATGAAGAAAAAGAGAGTGAGCAGACCTGCTCAGTCTCAAACAAATCTGAACCTTTTTGCTACAGTGATTTCAAAATTTATTTTATAGAATAAATCTATAATAATTATTTTTTGGTAATCCATTTTCCCCAAATAAACATTTTCAGAAGCAATGCACATAAAATTTTCATGATTGATAAATAAATTAAGAATAAGAAGCTGGATGTGGTGTGGTGCACACCTGTAAACCCAGCACTTTGGGAGGCGGAGATAGGAGAATTGCAAGTTCGAAGCCAGCCTCAGCAACAGCAAAGTGCTAAGCAACTCAATGAGACCCTATCTCTAAATAAAAAAAACACAAAATAGGGCTGGGGATGTGGCTCAGTGCTCAAGTATCCCTGAGTTCAATCCCCAGTACCAAAAAAAAAAAAAAAAAAAAAGAATGAATTTGTGCTACTTGCATAACATAATGTTCCAGCTTTTTCATTCACCATAGAGGTTGTTATGGTATAATTGACCACAAATAAATTAGAAATGCAAATGTGCTCAAAAAACATTGGCAGTTATTTCAAATGTTATCTATTTAAAGAATACTGTACCTGAAGAATATAATTTAACACATGCAGCAGTAAAAGGTGTATTTATACATCACTGTAGTGCATACCATTTCACTTAGATCAAAGAATTATTAAATGAGTTTTGCTCATCTTTAACTTCAAGGTACTATGTGCACTTTAGAAAAATGAAGAGAAAGTTATTAATATATTGACTCCATCAGCAAAATAAAAATATTTTAAATAGGGCCATTTTTAATAATGTCATCAGATGCTCCAAATAGAAAGTAAGTTTGATAATTCAGTGATTTGATATTTGTCATCAATTTTATAGAAACAAAATGAAACATTCAGAAGTCCATTCATTCAAAAGTGAACACACCCAAAATTGTTATGAACAATATTTAAATCATGTTTAAAAGGGCATCATGAAGATAAAACAATAGTAAATGTTCAAATACAGCACAATGTCTTTCTTATACACTGCTAGGGGCCAAGGATTGTTTTACAGGTGTCAGTCAATGGATACTCTAGACTTCTTTTCTAGTGAAGTTTCTCAAAAACACTTCACGTGTCCTTTTTAATTTCAGTCAACTCCCTCTGCTAACAATCACTGTCAAAGTTCTTTCCTATTTTCTTCCCATTGGAAAGTCAATAGGCAAAGTAATGGATTCTGGTGCTCCCAAAGACTGGCTGTAACCTGTTAGCACCAGTGGACTGGGAAAATACTGAGTCTAGTGCTAGGAAATCGAACCTCCCATAGGCATGCATAAGGCCTGGCAAGAGTCCATGCCCTCATCCTTCATCATATGGAAGCTTTTCCTTAGGTCAGAATGTCATCATAAGGAAAAAGAAGAGAAGGTCAATCATGGGTGGAGGGAGGTATGAAATTTAACTTGTGAAATATTTAACTGCAAAATATCAGCTGACATTGCAGTGTCAGGTTTAAAGTATGTCTTTCTTTTCATTTGTACAAATGGGAACTTCAGAGCACTTTGAGAAGTTGTATAAAATAAGATGAAATTGTTGCACATGATGCACATTTTATGTTATCAGAACAAATATACCCCTCACATAGCTCTTCATTATAAAGTTCACCACAAGCCTACCCCCTTAAAATTTGTACCCCTGCCAGGTATATATTTTTATTTCCCACAGACACATTTACCTTCATCTGTGAAAGATGTATTTTTCTAATTTAACATATTCAAATATTGGTCAGAGCACTTTCTGATCACCTTGGCCTGCATTCTGCATGGTTTTTTTTTTTTTTTTTTCATAGTTTGCTGTTCCCAACAATACCATGGAGATTGAAATGAGGCTCTATATTAGCAAATAGTGTCAACCACTCTCATATGCAACTCTGTACATGGGGTTTTCAATATATAGCAAAAATAATTAGCCAGTCAACATACAGATTCTTCCACTTGCACATACCAAAGTTCTCATAGTCATTATTGACTTCCCATTCTGTATCATAATTCAATCTGATGCAAAGACTGATAGCTATTCAAATATATTGGTATTCTGACTACTTTTCATCTATTCCAGAGGCCCTAACTTAGTCCAAGGCACAGGTAGTTCTCACTTGCACTTTGTTATCTCAAGTGGATATCATTCTTCTAGCCTTGGTCCTCTGATCAGTTTTTCACTTATATGCCAGAGTGATCCATCTCCAGCTCAATTCAGGTAAGACTCTTTTCTGCTCAAAGCTCTCCCAATGATTCCATCTCATTCAGAAAAATTACTGCCTACCCTGTTTTCTAAAGTCTGTTTCTCTAGAGAAACAGAAAAAATTGGCGAGTGTGTGTGTGTGTGTGTGTGTGTGTGTATGTTTGTGGGTGGGGGTTGGAGAAAGATAAATTAAAAGGAATAAGCTTACACAATTATAAGAGGAGAAGTCATAAAATCTGCAAAGCTGTGAGCTAGAGACTTACAGAAGAGCCAATTGTATAGGTCCAGTTTCTCCCCACGGGCCACACATTCATCGTATATCACCTGTGGAAACTGCTGGAACTTGAATCTAGTTATCAGTATAGAAGTAAAGAAGGATAGCACAGTGCACCTTGAAGAGAATCACCATTGTCTTGTATGAGGACTGTTTTAAAGGAGGTCATTACAGTTCCTCAGGCAATGTGAGGTTTATCCTCGCAGATGTGGGCAGAGAGGCCTTTTCCACTGGCAAAGAAGATTCATCAGGATTTAGGGGCTCAGTGTCCCCAGCCTCATCAGAATCTTCTTTCATGACCCCATTCCAACTTTCAGTTTCCCATTCTTTTGCAACTAATGCCCCATATTAGCAATAGGCCTTGTCTTCATGGGAGGATGGAAGTTCAACTTTTGTTGTAATTCAGCCAGTCACAGGATGATACTTATTCAGCATTTGATTTCCAGTCTTTTCAGCCTGCAGCTACAGGAGAAAAGGGTCTACTTCAACTCTCTCACATAAGCCTTTAGGTTACTGATGCAGTTCTTGAGCTGGGAATTAAAATCCCTGAACTCGCCTTTTCTTCCATCACTTTGTTATGCAACATTAAGAACAACCAGCCAGTATCATTATATTCATTACTTTTCCAAAAATGTTTTAAAGTTTCAAATACAGTCACCTGGCTCCTGTTTATTTTTTAATCAATTGATTAGGAATATTCAGTAGATAAATTTTGCATATATCTATTACCTGATCACACATGGACTATCAGTACTCTCTTGTTTATCAGAGGAGAATTAGCATCCTTAAATCTCAGTAGATGAGAGTAAGTTCTATACACCCCAGAAAGAATTTTTAAAAACTTCTCCTTAATATTCTGTCCTCTAGGGCCATTTTCAGTACCAAAATTGTAAATTGTATTAGCAGTCAGGTGACTACTAAAGAAAAGGTGACATTTTCCTTCTCCATTCACTATCAAGGGGCACCTGGGCTGGTTTCATAACTTGTCTTTTGTGAGTTGTACTGCTATAAACATTGAAGTGCCTATATCACTATAGTATGCTGATTTCACTTTTTTTGGATAAATACTGGGGAGTGTAATAGCTAGGTCATGGGGTGGTTGTATCCATGGTGTTTTGAGGAATCTATATACTAATTTTCAAAGTGGTTGTACTAATTAGCAGTCCCATCAACAACATTAAGAGTGTTCCTTTACCACCTTCTCATCCTTGCCAGCAATTATCATTATTTATATTCTTAATGGTTGTTATTCTAACTGGGGTGAGATGAAATCTCAGTGTAATTTTGGTTTGCATTTCTCTGATTGCTAATGATTGTGAACATTTTTTTCATATATTTGTTTACCATTTGCTTTCCTTATTTTGAGAAATGTCCATTTAGTTATTTGCCCATTTATTGATTGGATTAAGATTGTTTGGCTTTTTCTTTTTTTTAGTTCTTTCTTTTCCACTTTTGTTTTTAAATTGGTGCATTATAGTTATACATATTGACAGGATTTGTTGTATATGTTTGTACATGTACATAATATAACAATATAATTTGGACACTATCACACCCCAGCATTTCCTCACTCCCTCTCACCTTCCACCCTTTTGCTCCCTTTACTCTACTGATGTCTCTGATTTTTAGGAGATCCACCCCAAACTTTGTTTTCCTTTTTCTTCTCTAGCTTCCACTAGTAAGAGAAAATATACAACCCTGACTCTTCACCTTCTGAATTTGACCTATTTTGCTTAACAGAATAGTCCCCAACTTCATCCATTTTTCTGAAAATGCCATAATTTCATTATATATTCTGCATATTAACCCTCTGTCACAAGAGTAGCTGACAAAAATTGTCTCCCATTCTGTAAGTTCTCTTTTCATGCTCTTTCCTTTGCTGTGCAAGGATTTCTCCAATTGATTGTTAGATTTATTTGACTTATTGATTGTTGGATTTATTTCTTGCAGTTTAGGGATTTTGGTAAAGAAGTCAATGCCAGTACTTATATGTTGAGGTGATGACCCACAATTACTGGTCAAATTTTTAGTAACTCTGCTGTACATAATTGAAGCAAAGGGAAAGTTTTTAAAAGACAAAAATTATGAGTATGTCAGATATTTTGAAACATCAATTTTTGGCTACCATGTTGAATAATTACAAGGGCATCCTCAGTCTGAGAGATGCTGGGCAGTTGTCTCTGTAGAAATACATTTTGTATACAGTTGCAGGGATCTTTGTGTGAGGATGTAGTTTTGGCACAAAGTCTGTTATGATAGGTACTATCAGAGTATCATTGTTGAGAGACATCTATGGGCTACATCAGCATCGCAGCCTAGTAAATAGGAGAATCTGGTGTCTGGGAACTTCCAGTAGAAATTTCCTTTGGCCAAGACTGTGTAGACACATTATGAGCCCTATTCAGGCTCTGCCTGGTCCCACACAGCACCAGAGATGGGCTGACCTGCTGTAGCCACACTGCCTCTCAGAGATGGGTGTGACCTGCCAAGACGCCAATCAACCTGCGGACTGCAAGACATCACAAGCAAGACTCTACCCCTGCAACCTTATCCCTGACTTTGATGTACCCCCTTAAATAAACCATGGGAGTAATTTTTAATTGACCAGCTCCAACTCCTGAGGGGGCTGGGCCTACTTGAAAACTATAATTCTGACTCTGTATTTTGTTCTTTGTTTATTTCTGGCTTATTTTCTCAGGTGGCTTACACCCTCCTAGGGATAAAGAAGGACCCCTTGGTGAGGGATGGCAGCTTCCCCATACATCATGGTATGAACCCATGTTAATAAATACTTGATGACATCCAGGTTTCATTGCACTAGTTGTTTTTGCTGTTTTAGGGTTGAAAAGTTCACCACATCTCTCTTGCTGAGGACAGATGAATAAGAACAAAAGTAAATATCAAAATGTGATTATTTACCAAGTTGTTATTAAATAAGTCACTACTTAATATTTTTGTAATATAAGCTGCACTGTGAAATATACATAAAATATCATTTAATTTCCACAATATGTGTAGATATGATAAGGTACTGAACATCAGAAACATGTTGTCACTGACTCAGGTTTACATAGCCAGTAAGTGGTAGAAACTGTCTCAACCTTTATCCATGTGGCTCCAAACATTTCATTTTTCATTATTTCACATCACTTCCAAACACTTACATTTTGTGATCTAGTCAAATCAGAATGGTTAAAGTATGACTATTCCATATGACTCTTGAGTTGAAACTAATGTAGACAGGTAATGTACTTTGTTTTAATATACTTTCTTCAGTAACTTTTGTAGGAAAAGAAATTAATTTGCATTTGCTGTACATAATTCTCTCTCACTGTACATTTTTATGACTCCCTCTAACTTCTAAAATTTTCCACCATTTTTTGGAAGAATTATTTATGCCCATCCTGTTTGTAATTAACTAGTCTTTCAGCAATTCGAGTAGCATCATCAAATTTCTACTAATGATATTCTGGTCACATGGCCTAACCAATCATTTTATTATAGCATATTTGCCTATGCTAGGCTGCCAGCATTTTAGAAATATCTTTGAGAAATTTGCTACCATGCTTCAAACCCTAGTGGGAAATTTCAGAATGGCCCCGACACCTCTAATAGCAACCTAGAAATAACACCTACTTATAAATAAGCAAATAACTCATCTCAAATAATATTTGCTTATTTATAAATATATTAAATATGTATGATATTTATTATATTTAATTCTAGTCTCAAATAAGTAGCAAACATTTTCTCACACAGAAATAGATCCTTCTCTGTAAAACCACTCAGATAATATGCAACAAAATTAGGTTCCCAGGTCAGACAGCATATCTCAAAAAAGCACAATTAACATTTTGCTTATTTGTTGCCAAAATCATATACAATGCACAATGACATAAAAATATAAACATTCCCTTAAAAATTAAAATGTTAGGCAAATATGAAGTCAAAAAACCCTACTGATTTTTAAAAATTTTGTACTGCCAATTACTATTCTATCATTACAATTAACATTGACATATCTACTAAAAGAGCATAATACATATATTTTTCACAGCATATATATTTATATTCCACTATACTTTCATTTTATTATGTAGTATATAATATGTATTCTATATATATTTATATTTTATTCATAATATACATGGTTTTCACAAAGCATATGTTTAAATGTTAATATACTGTGCCATACAACATAAAATATAGAATACAAATTTTCCTTAGCAATATTTCCAGAATCACCAGCATTGAGTAATGAGTTACCTATAATGTTTCATAAAAATTATAATTACATATACTTCATGCTCTGTTATTTTTCTGTAATTTATACTGGTGGTAAATTATTAAATAATCTTCATAATAGGACTATTTAATTCTAAAGAACTTCAAGCTTAGATTTTATTTTTTAAAGGAGAGAAAAGAGGATTGAAATAAAATAAGTAGCACAGGACCATCCCTGGATAACCTAGTGAAGACAGAAGAGATTTCCAATTTGACCTTCACCAGAACATTCACAATTTGCTTCAGCTTTTCATATTTAAACTGGAAGTTGATGTTATATTTGTTTTTTGTTTTTTGGTTTTTTTTGCAGAGTTTTCTAAATTTATTTTAGCAGCTTCTTGTCCCATTCTATAAATCTGAGGTTCACAAGTGAATCTCAAGTTTTGTTTAATGCTGGATGTAATTTGTTTTTCTTAGGCCACAGTTCGGATTTTGTGCCAACAAATGGAGGAATAGGTAGAACTTTTAAAATAAAAAATAAAAGCTCATAAAGCATCAAATTGAGATGTACCTTAGTAACCATAAATTTCAAGGTCAACAGGAAGTTATGGAATATTATCTTTTTCTGAATCTTTTATAACCCTGATTTTTTCCACCTATGCATGACAGCATACTAAATCTGAGTAGCTCTTGAGTTTAAAATTTAAATAATCACGTTTGTGGCTAACTTTAAAGATTAGCTTGTTTTTTTATGTTTTTCTAGTCTCTTTAGTTTATTCTTATGATTGATATTTTTAAAATATATTTCTTAAAATATTTGTAACAAGATAGATGTTTTACATCTCTTCCTTTTCTACTGAAAAAAAGAATAGAAAGTGTGTCCCTAAGATCTTTTTTTTCCCCCTTTCCTTATAAGTACAAAGTTCTTAAAGTCTTAAAATAACAAGCTTTCAAAGTTAACCAAACAGTGACTTGGAAATTTCCTAAAGACATGACATCATTTTACTAATAATAATTCAATTCTTAGTCATTTTTAGTAAATTGGAAAAGGTGGTATATTTTTGTTCATCCAGTATTTAAAAACAGGTCAGATGCTATTCAAAAGAAAAAAATGAAATAACTAATTTCATACTTCAGAAAGAAAAGTATGATGAAATTTTTTTTTCTTTTGAAAATATGTTAACTTTTGGAATGAAGAGATTTTCTTTTACACAGGTTTCAAGGAAGTTGAATAATAAAATTGATGGCTTTAGGAAGCTCAGTAGTCTATGATTATAAATTAAGTGTTCATGTAGAAGAAATACGTAATGGATTAGATTCCAGGTGGTCCAGCAAGAACAGAAATCATCTGAGTGGTCAAAAGACCAACTTGTTTATTTCTTCATGTTTTAAATGAGCAAGTAATCATTAAGTGCCTACAGTGTTCATAGTACTTTACTAAGTCTTTGGTAAGTATATGAATGAAAATGCCCCATTCTATAAAAGTTAATAACAAAAAGCTCAGATCTAGTCTATGAGGGTTCCTCCATCCTGAGAAAGAGGCATTTAAACTGGGAAATGAAGGATATGTAAGAATCAACAATTTGCTCTAAGGAATAGAGGAAGCTTTTCCAAGCAATGGGAAGAGCTTGTGCAAAGGCTCTGAGAATAAAGGACAATTAAGAATTAGACACTAAAGGAATTCCAGAGTAGAAAGAATGTAGACTGGGAGGAGTGAAGTGGTGAGACTACCATGGTGATAATTTATATAGATTTCACAAAAGAAAATCAATGACTCATGAAGCAAAACTTTGACAATTTTTGGCAAGAAATTTTCATTCTGATTCTAAATGTCTATGCTTCACTGATTGATATTTCAAAAGCCCCACATAAAATGCACAGCTTTAAGTTGGAAACATTAAAAGTTATTTTTAAAATTAAAATGTCTCTCAAAATTATTTCTAGCACCTTTCATTTCCTTTCATTCTCTTTTTTGTAGTACACACGTGTGCACACACAGACACACACACAAACACAATTGAATTTTATTGTTCATAATTCTAGGAGCTCCAAGTCATCTTTACTTCTTCCTTTCCTCATTGAACTAGATTTAAAGAAAACATTTATTTGATGAGAACAAAGCATTCCAAATTCCCCAATAACCTCAAATCCCCTTGAAGGCTGTGAGTAAATGAATGTACACGAGATGGAGTTTATTTCACTTTTTTCAAATCTATGGATTTCATTCTTCTCCAGAGCTTTATTATAGCATCCATGTTCATTCCTTAGACCCCAGGCCTTGATGGTGAAAATATTACTACCACCGGGGAAGGATTGTAAGTAGAAAAGTCTACATACCTGACAGTACAAACTCACATTTTATATAACAGCTACATAAGCAAGACTGTTAGTGGTATTTATGAAATATCAGCTCTATTTCGGTTCTATCCAAATATAAACTGTGTGATAAACGTGGGTGTTAAGAGGATATAATAAATGTGTCAGATAAAAGAAGTCACTTGAAAATTGCTCTTTAGTGTTAATATGTACTCTTAAAATTACTATTATTGAAAGTTTACTTTGGGTCAGGCTAATAGATGCTTCTGGTGTGACTTTATATAATTCTGAAAATAACTCTAGGTAATGGATATTGTTATTCTCATTCGATGAAGAAAGATGATAAGGCTTATGAAATTTCTAGCCCAAGTTCATGGCTGACAGAATTAAGATTCAACTCTAGGACTTTCCAATTCCAAATTCCATGCCCTTAAATATTTCACCATGTTTCCCAAAAGATCTCTTTTTCTCTTGTTCTTGGTCATAGCTTTCCAAGTGCTTTGAAAATTTTTTGCTAGTTTCTCTACACAAAGGCTAATAATCTCCCTTTATATGATATATGGGGCTTTAGTATAAAATGGGGGACCTTATTGATTCTCTTTTGAAGACATGTTTATTTGGTACTTAGAACAAAAAAGAATTGATCTTTTTTTCTACCTCATTTTCTGTTTCCTTTTTTCTTCTTCCTAAATACAAGAATCTTACATACAACTCCTCCACTGAGTCTGAATTTTCTTTCTAAAAAGTATTATCTGAATATATGGTTTTAAATGTGACTATAATAAAAGTCAGTCCCAAAATTTTCCTTCTATCTACTTGTCTGGACTTAAGTCCACTAGTTAAATTACCTGAATGTCAACCAGATTTATAACTTTTGAGTCATATTTTATTACTTCTCTCTTCTCCTTATTGAGAACAGTGTTAGTACAACTTGTAATATTGCTTGTTCTATTTTTACTTTAAATGAAAGCCCAGATTCAATTCAAGGAAAACTTAATTTATTATAAGTTAAATACATAAGCCAGTTTCTCAACATATAACCATAATTTTCCATAAAACAAAATGTATATGCATTAAAAATAATACACTTTGAACATGTATTTTTCATAATCTTTTTCTGTTTATGATTTCTATAAATACTATAGAGATGTCTTTGCTGAATCTATGACTTTGTAGGTGTCATAAAGGAGAAAAAAATAGGAAAAAAGTGGTCCCAAATACCATAATTGGGGCCTGTCATTTTGTCTAATATATTTCTTGAAGCAATTTCCAGTATAATTAAATAGCTTTTGATTTCTTTTGCTCATGGCCTTCCTTCCTGGTCCATTATCCTTTTTTGGACAAGCTGCCTTCTCACCTGTGTGATTTCATAGCCTCTGACTACTCCGGGTCCTGCAGTGGACATACATTTGGCAATCCACACCTTTTATTGAACTTTTATTTCTCAGAGTTCTATGGAACACTGTGGGAGCTCTGGGGACTCTTTGGTAAGGTTCCCTCCTCTTCCTCAAGCAATGTAATGTGTTTCTGATGATCAAGAAGTTATGTTTGTGGTACCTTATGACCCTCCCATGATTGTTGGGAGTTTCTCTACCCGATTCATTCATCCTTTCTGTCAATTCTGTGAGCTAACCTAAGACTCTCAATATATGCCCTTTTGCTTAGGTTAGTATCCTAACAGATACACCTCTCTAGCACAACCTCTGTCATCTCTTGTGTACACAATTGCTAAACTATCTTCTTACTTGGAAAGGTAATCACAAGTTTAATCGTTTATGAGACTTCAGGTTAAATAGGAAAAAAGTATTCAGAAGGTTAGAATCTTAAATGCAAAAATAGAAACTTACAACATCATAAAGAAATATATTTTTCATTTTTTTTTCCAGTAAAATTAGCCCCAAAATTGCAGCAACACTAGTGCTTACCTTTAACCCAGTGGATACAACTTGTGTTCCATTTTCTTTTCTAATAGCATTCTCACTAAAAAATGGAGGAGTAATTCCATTTGTTTGAAGCAGGAAAATTCAGATTAGGACTGAAACTTCCAAACTCTAGAAATTAAGATTACTTTAAAGAATGATGGGATGTGCTCAAATAAAAAGCACTCACTTTGAAGGCTCTATCCCTGACCAAATTAAACAATTTTAAAAAATGTTTTATTAGGGTTGGGAATGTGGCTCAGTGGTAAAGTGCTTGCATGGCATGCATGAGGCCCTGGGTTCAAATCCCCAAGCACCAAAAAAAAAAGAAAGTTTTATTATAGATTACTAAATGTAACCTATGGGAAAAAAACAAATATATAATGCTATAATACACAGATATTTTAAAATAAATCACTGAAAATATTAATTTAATATATAATAATGATTATTATGATATATTCATGCTATCATTAATTTTAATAACTGGAAAATACATTAACAGGTTTTTTTTATTTTAAAAGAACCCTGGCATGTAAATATATATTTATATGAATATGTTTAAATGCATTATGTTTGTATATGTATAGAAATATATGTTATTTATAAAAAATGCTTACCTCTATAACTGGAGCATATTAACCAAAAAAAATTCTAAGTCAGCAAAAAAAAAATTCGGCACAGAATCTAAAACAAGAAAGAATGGTTAACAGTAATCACACAGAACATTTCAAAAGACATGGAATTAGTTTGCTAGAGCTGCTATAACAAAATATCATGGACTGGGTGATTTAAATAACATAAATATATTGTCTCAAATTTCTAGAGGCTAGAAGTCTGAGATCAAGGTGTTGAAAGTATTGGTTCCTTCTGAAGGCTGTGAGAAAGAATTGATTTTGTGTCTCTCCTCTAGCTTCAGGGGCTTTGTTGGAAATTTTTGCAGACTTTGGCTTATAGAAGCATTGCCTCAATCTTGGCCTTTATCTCCACATGATGTTCATGTGTGTGTGTGTGTGTGTGTGTGTGTGTGTGCTCATTTTTTTTTTTAATTTGTTAAAGAACTAGAGACATTTTGTGTTTTGACCTACCCTAATGACCTTTTCTTGACTAATCGCCACTTCAAAGATATTATTTCCAAACAAGGTCACATTCTGAGGCAGCAGGAACTAAAGTTTCACCATATGAATTTTGAAAGGGACAGAGTTCAACTTATTAGAGACATTCATTGCCGTATATAATGCAATAAGTATTGTAGATGCTGAACGTAAATAAATGTTGATATATCAAGTAAGTGATCTAGAATCATCAAAATTGTCAAGATGATGCCCCTCAAAATGAAATTATTAGAAAAGAGTAATTTTACATTATAGTACAACTATGAAAGCTGCAGATACATGACAAATGATTGAAAGGAAATATGAAGAAATAAATATAATTAGAGAAAAAGAATGAGGTCTACATTATTACCATTTCTTTTATAATATTGATTTAATAGTAGTGCAAATATTAAAAGATAATTGATTATGGTGAACCATCCCACATGTGTATTCCCAGGGGAGAGTGTGATTTACAAGAAGGAGCCTCAAGTAAGCCACTCCTGCTGAAAACTAAATCAAAAGTAGTCACAGAGGAGTAAAGGGAATACACTTCTAACAGCAAGCACACAAATTAAGTGCATTCAATAGCTGAGAAGAATGTGTTATTCTCTTGAAAACTACCTATACACATAAAAACTCGATATAAGTAGCCAGTGTGCACAGGGGAGCAACTCTACTTGCCATAGAGCAGTTGAGTGAATATTTTCAGTTTGGAAGTGATGTGGAAAGTAAAGGCTGCTCTTGCCAGCTCAGGGAAGGATAACAAGCAGTATTTCAAAGAAGACTGCAGAACAGTCTTACTACTCCAGCACCTACCCACAGAGGAGCATGAACTCATGATGACAAAAAGCATGGTAACTGTGAGTTAGGAACAAAGACCTCGTGTATAAATATTACCACGACTTCCTGTAAAATGGATGCACATGTTAATACACACTGTCTGAATATCCTTGTGCCTACAATACCCACGCTGTTCACTGCTGGGAATGATCCATACACCAACAGAACACACAAGTGTTACCCTTATTACAACAGTTCTAGAGAGTGTCTGTGGGCAGTTTGTCCACCAGGAGAAGAGGATTTTCTTTTATTTAATGTAAACACAAAGCCCATTATACTTATGTACATAATTTGAATTTTTTAAATTTTGAAACAATTTCAGATATACAGGAATATTTACAAAGACTCCTCTTGGTGCTTTTTACTCATTTCCTTTAATGTTAAGGTCTTTTACAGCCAGGTTACATTTGTCAGAGTAAGAAATTATGATCAGTACATTGCCATTATCTAAACGTTAGTTTTCACTAATTTTACCAAAGGCTTTCTTATCTTCCAGAATATAATTGTGGATGCCACAAGACATTTATAAGGTATAATGTTATGTTTTGATAGATGTAAATATCACCTCATATCCTTAATTTTTTTGGTTAGTGTGTGTTGGTAATCAAACCTAGGGCAAGCACTATAGTGCTGAGTCACATCCCCAGCCCCAACATTGCATTTAATGAACAGAATTTTAAAAACAAAGATAGTGGATGATAGAGAAAAGTCTTACATTATAATCAGTTTGCTGATTTATGTCTTTTTTTTTTTTTTTTTTTTTTTGGTACTGGGATTGATCCCAGGGTCACTTAGCTACTGAGTCACATACTCAGCCTTTTTTTTTTATGTCTTATTTTGAAACAGTGTCTCACTAAGTCCTTATGGCCTTGCTACGTTGCTGAGGTTAGTCTCAAACTTTCAATCCTCCTGCCTCAGCCTCCTGAGTCACAGGGATTACAGACATGCACCAATGTGCACAGAATCATTTTTGTTAATACATATTATCCCTGCTTTCATTATTGATATCAATTTCTACTTTTTATTCAAAGATTAAAAAATAAAATGGAAAATTACTAAAATTGTCTGGAACTTTCCATGAGTCATTCTTTCTTTCATGGGTAAATATGGTTCTTCACAGTTTTTGTAAGTTCTAAATGTAAGAAAAAGGCTCACGAGCCTATGAAATTCCAAAGTTCTAAAAAAAACTGTAATGTCCAAATATATGTCCTACCTTCAAGCAAGTGTTAAATGCATCACTTATAATATGTTTGGCTATAAGTACCAGAATATTCAACTCCAGTGGCTTGTACAAATAATAGTTCATTTCTCTCTTCCCTTTTCTTCCCTAAATGAACAAATTTGTAGGTACAGAGGTTCTTTTTTTTATTTGTTGTTTTTAGATATACATGATAGTAGGATGTATTTTGACATGTTATACGTACATGGGATGCAACTCATTACAATTTTGATCCCATTCTTGTGGTTGAACATGATGTGGAGTTACACTGGTTGTGTATTCATACATAAGCATAGGAAAGTTATGTCCAATTCATTCCACTGTCTTTCCTATTCCCATACCCTTCCCTTCCCTTCATTCCTCTGTCCAATCCAATGAACTTCTATGCTTCTCCTCCCTATCCTTTGCTGTTATGGGTTAGTATCCACATATCAGAGAGAACATTAGACTTTTGGTTTGGGGCACTAGCTTATTTCACTTAGCATGATATTCTCCACTTCCATCCATTTACCCAGATGCTATAATTTCATTCAAATGCTATAATTTCATTCTTCTTTTTATAGCTGAGTAATATTCCATTTAGTATATATACCACATTTTCTTCATCCACTCATCTGTTGAAGGGCATCTATGTTGGTTCCTGTTTTAGACAGCTTTTTCACTGCTGTGACTAAAGAATCTGACAAGAACAACTATAGGGGAGGAAGAGTTTATTTGAGGGCTCATGGTTTCAGAGGTCTTAGTCCCGGCTCCATTCCTTGAGGCTCGAGGTGAGGATGAACATCATGGCTGGAGAGGGTGGCAGAGGGAAGCAGTTCACATCATGATGACTAGGAGGCAAAGAAAGTTCTCCACTTGCCAGATACAAATATATATATATATATATATACCAAAGCCACACCCCAATTCCCACCTCCTTCAGCCACACCCTACCACTTCAGTTACCACTCAGTTAATCCCTGTCAGGAGTTTAACTAACTGATTGGGTTAAGACTCTCCCAACCCAATTATTTCTCCTATGAACCTTCTTGCATTGTCTCACACAAGGGCTTTTGAGGGACACCTCACATCCAAACCATAACAGTTCCAAAGCTTGGCTATTGCAAATTGAGCTGCTATAAGCATTGATGTGGCTACATCACTAGTATGCTGATTTTAAGTCCTTTGGGTATCCCAAGGAGTGAGATAACTGGGTCAAATGGTGGTTCCATTCCAAGTTTTCTAAGGAAAGTCCATACTGCTTTCCATATTGGTTGTACCAATTTGCAGTCCCACCAGCAATGCATAAGTGAACCTTTCCCCCCACATCCTCACCAACATTTACTGTTACTTGTATTCTTGATAATTGCCATTCTGACTAGAGATGGAATATCAGTATAGGTACAGAACTTCTGGCATTGCCGATTCCTACAGCATTTCCTTCTCTTGTATATCCTTCACATAAAACAGCAACTGAAGACCCACCATGATTATTGGAGTCAAGAAAGAATAAAAGTGGAAGAATTGGGTGACAGATGATGTTTACCTCAGAAAGTAAAAACTTTCTGGAATTCCCAACAGACTTCCACTTACATTTCATTAGCTAGAAGATATCGCATAGGCAAGCAATGTTGTTAGAGAAGATGAAAATTAAAATGTTATTTTTCTTTCTCCCATAATGTAGGCAAAGACGTCTCTTTAGGAAATGACTCTGATTGATTATTTTAATAAAGAAATTGGTTACTTAACTAATTAAATCTCAAAAGACAGTTTAGATATTCTTCCTTTTATAAAGCCATGTATATTTTAATATTATTCACATTTAATTACAGTTGTTATCATACAATAGAAATAGTTCAATCAAAGAGCTCCAAAAACTCAACCAATTAAGAGCAGGAAATTCTGCTAGATTGGAGAATCATTGTTTAAAAAAGACACATAACATGTATATAAGAAATGACCAGCACCTAGGGAGGCTGAGACAGGAGAATCGCGAGTTCAAAGCCAGCCTCAGCAATGGCGAGGCGCTAAGCAACTCAGTGAGACCCTGTCTCTACATAAAACACAAAATAGGGTTGGGGATGTGGCTCAGTGGTCGAGTGCCCCTGAGTTCAATCTCCAGTACCAAAAAAAAAAAAAGAAATGAAAACACAAGGTCAACTAGAATTCAAAACTATAAGAGAAAAATAATCTGGTTGGAAGCTATGACGTTAGGACACCTACATTTATTTTTTCATTCATCTTATTCTTGTGGCCATTTTTTTTTTTATTTTTAATGCAACTTTATTAAGATATAACTGACATACAAATAACAGCACGTACTTAATGGAGACAATTTTATTGTTTTGGACATACTCAAACACCCAGATACCACCAGCACAATCATAGTCATACACATGTCTGACACCTCCCCCAAATCTACTGTGTCCCTTTGGGTTTTGTTTAGTTTTGATTTATCGGGGGGGGGGGGATGTTTGTTTGCTTGTTTCTGTGATAAAAACACTTAATATAAGGTCTACCTTTTTAACAAATTTTGAAGTGCACAATACTAAATTGTTAGGTACTATGCTGCATAACAAAACTCTAAAATGTATTTATCTAACATAACTGAAACTTTATACCCATTGAGTAACAACTGCCCATTTCCCTTAATCCATGACAATCTCCATTATATTCTCTGTTCATACCAATTCGATTATTTTAGAACCTGTGTGAAACCACTGCTGTTCATCCTTTTGAGGCTGGCTTAATTCATTCAGCTTGATGTTCTCCAGTTTTACCCAGGCTGCAAATGACAGATTTGCCTCATTATGGCTGCCTAACATTCCACTCTATGTATACACATATTTTCTTTATCCATTCATTGTTCATGGACAGTGAGTTGTTTCCATCTCATGTCAATTGTGAATAGTGCTACAGTGATGAGACAACACCATGTGATATTGTTGTGATGAGACAACATCATATGATATTAAATTCAATTCTTTTGAATATGTGCTGAAAACTAAGGTTTCTGGATCACATGGTAGTTCTATTTTTTTTTTTTTATTTTTTCAGGGCATATTCATACTGCTTTTCATAGGTACTGCCTCATTTTGTATTCCTTACAATAATATACATGAGTTCCATTTTCCACACAATCTCATCAACATATTATCATTTTTTCATTTAATAATAGCCATCATAACAAGTTGTGTAATAATATCTCATTGTAGTATCCGTTTTCATTTCCCTGATCATAGTGTTGAGCATATTTTCACATCCCATTGGCTATTTTTATATTTATGGAGAAATGTTTGTTCAAGCCCTTTGCCAATTTTCCATTTGGACATTGGTTTTATATTATGGTTATAGGAGTTCCTTGTATACATTTTAAAATTAATTCCTCATCAGATGCATGGTGTGCAAATATTATCTCATAGTCTGTCAGATCCCTTTTCATTCTGTTGATTATTTCTTCATTGTGCAGAAACATTTTAGTTTAGTGTAGTGTCATGTGTCTATTGGTACTGTTGTTTCCTGTGCCTTTGGTATAATATTCAAGAAATCATTGCCAGGACTAATGTCAAGAAAGTACTTCTCTTTTGTTTTCATATAAGAATGTCACAGTTTCTGGTATCAATTTAAGGCTTTAATCCATTTTGAGTTGATATTGTCTCAGTGTAATTAAGGGTCCATTTTTTGGGGGTAGGGAGGCTGGGGATTGAACTCATGGCCTTGGGCATGCTAGGCAAGCATTCTACCAACTGAGCTATATTCCCAGCCCCTTTTTTGTTGTTGTTGTTGTTGTTTACATAACAGATATCTAGTTTCCCCATTGTCATTTGTGGAAAAAAGACTTTCCTTTCCCCACTGTATGTTCCTGGCACCCTATTGAAGGTAAGTGGACTGCCTATTTCTGGGTTTTCTATTCCATCAATGTATGTGTGTTTATATTCCAATATGTCACTGTTTTAATTATTAGAAGTTTGTAATATAATTTGAAATTAGGGAGTGTAATGCCTCTAGCTTTGCTTTGCCTTGCCTATTCATGACACATTGCTAATTTTTTTTTTTTTTTTTTTAGTGTGGTTCTATTTGAACCTGAAGACTTTTTTTCTATTTCTGTGGGGGAAAACTAATGAAATTTTAATAGATATTGCATTCGATTTGCAAATTGTTTTAAGTGTTTTAGACATTTTAACATTAAGTCTTCTGTTAATACTGAATATCTTTACATTACTTGTATCTTTGATTTCTTTCATCAATGCTTTATCATTTTCAGTGTGCACATCTATCACCTCCTTGGTTAAAGTTTATAACTAAGTATTTTTATGCTATTATAAATGGGGTTGTTTTCTTATTTCCACTTCAAATGGTTCATTGTTAGGAGATCTAGATATAAATCCTGATTATGTTTCCCTAGTCATATATATGATCTTGGGGCTGATATTTAACCTCTTATTTTTTTATCAACTCTTCCAGATAACAGAGATAGTGATAATTTCTTCTTTGAACTATTATGATAATTTTGTAAAAAATGAACATCAAAACTCTAAGAGGATAGCAGTCTAATATTTCTTTAAAAATTATATTTTTCTATATAAGTAGAGTAAGTGAAGTGCTAAAGATCAGAGGCTGTGGACATAATTTTTTGTTGTTGTTATGGTTTTAGCTATTTCTAGAGGGTAAGTGATTCTGAAGGCACAGAAAATCAGATTACCACTTTACAGTGGAAACTAACCAACCTGAACTAATTGTAAATGCTTTTGACTTGTTAAGCTGTTTCAAGAATCTAAACCAAAATTGACAGATAAAGAGACAAAAATAGCTTATAATGGTATATTGAAACAAAAAGGCACATCGTAATACTAATCTGGCAAACTGTACTCTTCTACTGGGATTGCAAGAAGTATGAAATTGGATGACAAGCACCAGAGAGCACACTATATCTAATTAGAGACAACTCAAGATCTCAGAAGGTAAGAAGAGACTTCCGGAAATACAGATGTGTGCATGCACATTTATCTAGATCTATGTCTCATGACTCAAATCAATTTGTAATTTTGCAAACTATCTAAACATTTTATCCTTTGGAGTAATAAAGGCAGAGGAGAGCACAGATTAATTCCAGCTACAGTTTCTGAGCTGAAGTTTTGTACATGTAAGATTGCAAAGAGTGGTTAAAACAGCTCGTCAGGTAGGATACAATGAATTTAATCACTCATTAAAAGTAACAAATAGCATATAAATGTCTTTCAACAAATTTTTCACCAGACACAGATTTCATAAAAACCAGCAATAAATCTAATACAAAAGTCTGGGAATAAAAGACTCAGTTAATTTTTGGATTAAATAAATGGAGTATGAAAAGACTACCACAACCAGCTACATGAGTAAGAGATGCAGAGAAAATAATATAACCATTACAAATTTGAAACAGATTCTACTCAGAAGGAAATGAGTCTTCCACATAGGCAGGACTCCTCAAAAACAAGAACACTGACTAAAAGTAATCTCAGGCACC
Source organism: Geosciurus inauris (assembly GCA_004024805.1). Classification (NCBI taxonomy): domain Eukaryota; kingdom Metazoa; phylum Chordata; class Mammalia; order Rodentia; family Sciuridae; genus Geosciurus; species Geosciurus inauris. Next base: position 263,963 of record PVHX01000110.1, read on the forward strand.
ACTTCAATTAAAATGAGGAGTTCGTGGGCACTGTATTTTGTGAGGAAATACTTGAACCTAGTACAGAAACACCTAGTATATTATTGGTATTGTGTTGTGAATTTGAAGCTGAAATCTTAGCACATTAGCACAAGTGTGAGCATTCCATTTGGAATTATTAACTGGGTTTTAGGCAAATGATAGTTGTTGCTTAAAACAGATTCAACTGGGTATACCAGCAACCACCAAAGTCATGAAAACATTGTCAAACAGATCATTGTCCATTCTAAATGATAAAGTCTGTAACATTTTTTCAGTGGTTCCAATATTCCACTTCTTTACATGCCTTGCTTCAAAGGATGGAAAACTGTTCTTTAATCTGAAAGTGCTAGAAGCTTTACTACTTGTAGATTTAAAGCCTAATGTGCCTCTCACTCATTCAACTGAGAAACCTCTATAACAGCCCTTTCCATGAATTTGGTGGAAATGATATGTCTTTATAGTTTATATAGAAGATTAGGTCCTAAATCCAGACACAGTGAACATTTTTAAGCCAGCCAATAATAAAATTGAAATTGGTTGAAATTCATTCTGGTATTTTAAATTATGTCTTCTCCAGTAATTACATAGATATGTGAAGTGTGTCCATCCTGAGACAGTATAACACATACTAGAAATAGTCACTGATAAATGTACTAGGCAAATTGTCCTCTTGAACCATTTAGGTCAAGTTATGGTTAGATCTGTCGGTTAGGCTTGATATTTTCAAGATAAGATCTCACAAAATTGCTAAAATGCTGGGGCTGATATTGAACTTGGAATCCTCCTGCCTCAGCCTCTGATCACTGAGATTACAGATGTGCAACACCACACCTGTTTTAATTTGCTTCTGAAAATCAGAGTTTTGAAAGTGGTAACAACTTGACCAAATACCAATCCTCAAATTTTGATACAATCAAGACAAAATATAATGAATTACAAGAAAAGAACACATTAACTGTTCTTCACTACACATAGTTAAGGGAGAAGAAACAACTCCTTTTCAAAATATTGGTCCAGTTGGGCACAGGGGCCCTTGCCTGTAATCCCAGAGGCTTGGGAGGCTGAGGCAGGGGGAGCAAAAGTTCAAAGCCAGCCTCAGCAACTTAGTGAGGTCTTAAGCAACTTAACAAGATCCTATTTCAAAATAAAATATACAAAATAAAAAGGGTTTGGGATGTTGCTCAGTGGTTAGGTGCTCCTGGGTTCAATACACTGTGGCATTCATACATGAACATAAACAATTTTATCAATTTAATCCTCAATACTTTTCTTTGCCTTCCCTTTTTCCCTCCCTTTATTGTTTCTAACATTGATTTCTCTTCTATTCTCATAATATATTTTTTCTTTCTTTTTTTCTTTCTGGCTTCCAGATACAAGAGAAAATATGACCCATGACTTTCTTAGTCTGACTGACTTCTCTTAACATGATGTTCTCTAGCCCCATCCATTTTCCTGCTAATGAAATAATTTCACTCTTCTTTACCACTGAGTAAAACTCCATTGTGCATACATACCATATTTTCTTTATCCATTCTTCTGTTGATGGATACTAGACTGGTTACACAACTTACATGGATGGGTATGCATGTTTCTCAACAGCATGCTGACTTTAATTCTTTTGGATAAGTTCCCTGGTATAACTCACTCAAGTGGTGGCTCTATTGAAGAACCTCCATATTGATTCGCATAGTGGTTATACTAATTTGCATACCCATTAGCAGTGTATAAGAATTCCTTTTTATAAAATAATGATTCAGGGAGACTGTGATATGTCCCACAGACGCACTTCCCAAATTGTGTTCCAATTGTGAACATCAACTTGTGATATCCTCTGAGAATAAAATCCATAGTTAAATAAAATTTGCTAAATTTAATTTCTAGCTTTTCAAAGAAACTCTATTTTCTTTTGAAGAACTTTAACTTTTATTTGTTTATTAAAGAAACTGAAATTTTTAAATATCTTTGAACCATGTGTCTCCCAACACATAGCCCTCTTTAAGACTTTTCATGCATGATAGATGGACTAGTAGCATATGATAGACTGAAGAACACTTTACAAATACTGACTGTAGAAAATGGTGGTAGGAGGGAAGTGACCCTGTCAGGCATTTTACAAAATTATTTTATCATATATATTCTATCTATAAAGTTTAACTTAAATTAACTACAATTTAATTAAAATATTGCACACTGTTTATTGCATCAAACTACTAAACATTTGAGCTACATGTACCACTTTATTAGAAAGTGAAATAAGCCATTGACTGCATCAATCTCTTGTCATTCTCCAGTGTGTCTGTCAAAGCAACAGCCTATGTAGATTTCTCTTAACATTTGTGAACCAGTAGCATTGTAGTTATGAAAAGTTGGAGGCATGCCCACTATAAATCTTAAAATTAGTGTGCATGTGAATTACTAAGTAAAGTTCCTCATTTAGTACAATTTTAGTTAAAAACAGCAATGACTGAATGGTATAAACCAAGTAATTTCATTTCTAATCACCGTTTCCAAAAGCTTAGAATTGTTATTGGCGATCTTTGTGTTAAATAATCAAAAATTGGTTTTGGAAGTAAACACTTTTATTTTCTTCTTCTAAACACTCCTGTATTAAGACAGGGATGTGCCAGGCTTAGCAAAGGATTCATCTCAATCAATACCACTGGAGCAAGAGGAAGATTGGTCCAGTGATTAATTTCATGTTGTACTCATGGGAATAAAACAGCTGAGTATATTTGTCTCTATAATCCCTTTTCCCAAATGTAATTACAAATAGAATTGATCAACTCATGTGTTTCTACTGAGGCCGAAGTGGGCATATTAGAATTGCTAGGGTGTGTAATAACTTAGTACAGATCATCAGTCCTTGGGGCTACAGGGAATTGAATATTAGAATCTTATTTTAAAAGAAAACACTTCTTCTTCAAGTTCCTTCCCTCTTGTCAAAGTTAAACGACTTTCTCTGTAGCATCTTTGTATATCCTCATGAAAAAAAGCTAAGAATTGGATATTTATCAGGAGCATGGTAGAGTTGGAAGAATGCTAGGTTTTGGAGATAGACTTTCTTAAAGATATTCCAGTTGTGATAAACTCAATTTCTTGGAGCATCAACTGCCACATCTTTATCATATGCATGATAGGTAGCTTGCAGATTGTTATAAAGATTATACATGTTCATCCTTGTAAAGTACTCAGACATTTCCAGAAAAATGGCAATCAACTCATAAAAACAATTCTTCAAATTTCAGACTTTATTTTTGCTGAGTAATTTCTATAGCAAGTGATGATAGAATTTGCATTTAATTTATATGCCTTATTGAGCAATTATGAGACTTCGCACCAACAAAATATCCACTTTTTGTACATACCAATTTGTTAAGGTGGGCTTACACAACAAAATGAATAAAGGCAAAATGTCACTGAAATTAATTAAAATCTGCATAAGATATCTACAATCTCTTTAGACGCATAGTCATGACAATATAATCTTAAATACTAAAATCATATACATCATTCTTCACTTAAGAATATGATCAACCATAGCTCCAAAATGAAGAGTTGTACTCTTCATGTACTTATTCATGTTGTTCAAATCTAAGTATTTTTGCTAAGTAATATGCATTTTGTTAATTCAGAAACCTGAAAAATTTCCAACTATCTTGATTTATACAGGTTTTTGAAACTTAAGTTTAGTCTATTTGTTTTCCACTATACACACATTGCATTTAAAACTACTTTTCCTGCTCTGATTTATTACATTGCTCTGAATAGTTTCCCAAAGAAAAAAAACTGTGTATGTGTGTGTGTGTGTGATGTGTATCTATTATACACTTTACCTAAGTTTTGAGGACTTGAAAATCCTCTTATCCAATGGGATCCAGAGTTAATATAGCATATTGTGCTATAAATTTTCTGCCAAGTAACTTTACTGCACCATCCTACAAATATCTTCAGCCAATAAACAGTTCATCACACCACTCTGATACAGCATGTTCTGTAATGTATGTTTCTATGCCACAGAAAACAACACATTTTAACTGACACATTTTCCATTTATTTTGTACCATCCAACAGTTTAGATGTCTAATGGCTAACTAAGTTGTGCAGACAAGAAGTTATATTTGCTAGAAAGAACCATCATTCTGGGCAGTAAAAATCAAGTTGTACAAGAGCTCATAATGTCTGCAAGAGAATGGTTGATACAATATAGTGAAAACTCAGTAAGCAATTAGGTAAACAGTAGAAATATTTGACCTTGTGAAGGGCATTGTAAACTTCACTGAAACCTGATGAAGGATGGACCAACAAATATAGAAAGATTGTACATGTGACCTGTCATGGTTACAAGGGATTTAAAGATAATGCCAGAGACTACTGATGGAGAATCTGTATAATTATTACATAATGGTCACTGCACTCATTCATTTCACTTTGAAATAAAAATATTATGTTAAAAATGTGCTATTTTCATGTATCTCAATATTAGTCTTTATAATCAAAATTATATAAATCCATAGATCTTTCTTTATATTCAAAATTCTTCTGGTAATTACCTAGTTATTTCTATCCTTTTGGCTAGAGACACATAGTCTGATTGATTATTATTTAATCTCAGTCTGAACTGACAAGTGACTGTTTTCTTCTAAATCTTGAAAATGTGAAAATTGCTCTTGAGAAAAAAATTACTAAAGATTTTATGACCCAAGATAACATTCTTACCACATATATGTATAATATTTTTGTCCTTAATAATTTCTTTGGTTGGAGTTGTCTCATTCTCTTTTGCAAACCATCTGTGTATTTATACATGTTATTTCTTCTTGTGCTCTTGAAAGCATTTTTATTAATAAATCCAGTAATCAGGATTTATTAATCAGGATAACTTCCACTGTCAATGATAGAAAACACAACTCAAACTGGCTTCTAATAAAAAATAATTTGCTCACATTAGTATAAAGCTCACAGTAAAGCCCCCTCCAAACATGATTTATGAGGAAAGGTGAACTAAATTCCTCCATACTTGGTTCTTCTGTCCCTCTTATCTGTGTGACCGCTCTGTTGTTCTCGGGAAAGCCAGAAGATAGCTTCAGGACCTCTCAGTGTTACATCTTGCTTTGTTCACATGTTTTCTATGTTTCTAAATTAGTCCTATGGCTAATTCTGAAGGGCACGTGTGCTCACTACCACCACCAGTGCTGCCCATTATGACTGACTCTGAGTGAACTCATTAGAGTGGCACAATCCAATCACTATAGCCAAGGAGCTGAAATTCACTAAATGTTCTTCAGGTCTGGGTAGCTGTCATACTCACAGGGGGGAAGTTGAATCAGTTTTACTGAAAGCACAAACACTGAAAGGACAGTGAGAGATAAATAGCTACTCCAATTCTCTTAGTGCAAGAAAAAAGAATAGGTGTTAAGTGACTCAAACACAAGTAAATAATACTTTCTTTCAAATCTCATTTTGCCAAAAATACCTATTCATATAGAGTTTTGGTGACATTTAAATCTGGACTGTTGGGCTGGGGGTCTATCTCAGTGGTAGAGCATGTGCTTGGCATGAATAAGACCCAGAACTTCATCCCCAACACCACAAAAATAAACAAATAAATGAAAAATTTTTAAAAATTAATAAATCTAGACCATTAACATTTACCTTTTCTTTCCATCCAAACTCTTGAGTTTGTCCCCAACTTTTTATGTCCCAACTGGTGGTAGCACTGGGGTGCGGTGTGTCTCTGCTTTTGAGAGGGGCTGAGCTATATCACAAATGCAGATAAACCTGAAAACAAGATGAGAAACTCCCCTGAGGAAAGAGAACCCTCTGACCTCAGGCACTGATTCACAGCTGTGGGAGCTAACAGAACTTAGAAGTCTTACTCTGAAGTTTCAGATTAGATCATATGGCTTTTGCATGGAAAAGGACTGTGTCTCTTCCTTAATGGATGATGTTGTCCTATAGATTTATTAAATCTGAGATGTCATTCATTATAAACATAACATTATTTCTTGTACCACTAGGACAAAAAAAAAGCAGCCAATTACATTATGGCATGGCATTGATTATGAGATGCTTCTAGATATGAGAGATGTTATAATAAGAGAAAAACATGCTTCTTAGAATTGATGCCATATAAAGTAGAGTAAAATTTCTATTGGAATATATATGCATATACATGTGTATATATTCCATATATATGGCAAAAAGTATAATTGTTCATGGCATAACTTTTGAAATCAGATCTGGATTTGAGACAATGTTTTATGTACAAGTTGTTTATACCAAATGACTTACCTTGTCTTCAGTTTTCTCATATGTAAAAAAATAAAATGGAACTGTGAATTTGGGGTGCCAACTCTCCTACCCAGGTTTTTTCATAATTAAGCACCTGTTTTATAGGAAAAAATTGCCATAACAGTTATCTATAAACTAGTTATGCTTCATGAATTACTGCTCAATCTTTTTGTTCAGAATAAATTACCTAGAATTACCCTTTTTCTTTCATAGTGTTCTTTTTCAAACAAGACTTATTTCTTAGGTTCTCTCTTCAGATTTCAAAACTTTATCCTCTTTCTTCTACTTTTTCTGGTAGTCTTTAGAGTTGTCCACAAATATTCCTGTTCTTCATGTTTCTGGAACATGGGATGATGCTTCTGCCTGCCTCTTCGACTTTAGCCAGACCCAGACATTTTTCTTTAATCAAGGAAATTTGAGCAAAAATTAAACTCTGAGCAGAGGTTTAAGTAAGGATCATGAAATTCACCATCTCCCTTTCCTTGTCTTAGACTTTGGGAAAACTCGTAGATTATAGCAGAACTTTTATACTTATGCTTGAATGAGTACCATGAGACAAGACTTCCTGCATTGAATATAGTTTGAAAATCAGAAATCTGTATTTGTCAGGTAAGGTCTTGAAGATTTGCTGTATTATTTCTGTAATGCAGAACTCAGGCTAGTCATTCCACCCTGGATGAGTTTGCTTTTCAAGAGGTATTTGACACCATCTGGAAATGTTTTTGATTGTCACACCTCAAAGCACATATGCTACCTGCATGAAGTAGGTAGAGGCCAAGGATGCTGTAATGCTCAGGACAGCCCTAGAACTAAGAACTTTCTGGCTCAGAAATCTTAATTGTGCTGATACTGAGAAGACTGGCATAGGCTATTTTTTTTTTAATATTAAATAATTTTTTATTAGAACAGCTTTTGTAATTATCATCAAAGAGCTGCCTAGAAAGTCCTAAGGCTTGAGGGTGACAGCTACTAGTGCATCTTAATTCAAAACCAATACTCTGCCTTCATAAATATGGCATAGGCTATTTTAACGGACACATTTTTTCATTTAAAATTAACCATTTCTTTAAAGAAATTCCTAGATTAATGTTTATATAAATGTTCATTGACTAAAAATTAACCCAACAAATTTCTTTCAGATATTTTTCATGAAGTATGCATTCCAGATAATTTTAAAATGTTGGCTATTTATGCATTATGAAGCATAAATAGAATATATTTATTTAGAGATTTAGACTCTAATAAGTTTAAAAGTCCCACAATAAAACTCTGTAAATATGGACACTGAGTTGAAGACTTTGCTACATTTTCCTATAGTGGGAAAGTGATTCACTTTTTTAATATGATTTATGAAATATTAGTGATGTGAAGTTTATAAAAATCAGAATTAAGCTAAATTAAAGTAAATGCATTTAACTGTGCTATATGGTGGCCTTTCTCCCTTTAATTTCTGTGAGGTACTTTTCAGCTATACGGTAGAGTTCTGTCTAGAAAATAACTAATAAGATTAGACTAGACTTTAAAATATTATCTTCTTCAGAAGATCCAGTGTGTTATCAGAGATTAATGAAAAGGGAGCTATTTTTCCTATAAACTATAATTTATCTACAATCTGAGGCATTGCAAAATAGGCATTCAGTTGAAGAAATTTCAACTGGTATTTAATTTTCAGGAAGCTTTTCAGGGATAAGGATAAATGACTTAGGTTTCAAGCTTTTAAACAATTTTCAAACAGATTGACAGTCTCACTCCTCTCTGAAAACAGTGAGTAGAAGGGTAAGTAGCTGCAAAAATAAGCTTCACTTAGGACCATACGACCCTATTTAAATGTGAATTTCATAGTAATTCACGAACATATATGTTGAAGAATATGTGAATTTGTGTTTGTGTCATATAAGATAGTATAACAAATAATGACCAAATAAACAGCTTTTGTCTCAAAAAATGCAGCTTTTTATTTTAATCCACATATTGACTTTATTTCTTCTCTTGGTAAACTCTTCTTTCATGCATTTTAATTCCACAACCACTCTCTAAAGAATGATGTCAGGGGCTGGGGTTGTGGCTCAGCCGTTCAGTGCTTGCTTCGCTTGTGTGGGGCACTGGGTTCTATCCTCAGCACCACATAAAATAAATAAAGGTATTGTATTTATCTACAACTAAAAAAGAAAGAAAGAATGATGTCAGATAGAAACATAAGCAAGCCACAAATATGGTACACAGATGTAATTATAAATTTTCCAGTAGTCACAATAAAATGAGGCAAGAAACACAGGTCATTGACATAAATTTTGTTTAACCCAATATATCTAAAATATTACCACTTCAATATATAATCAATGTAAAAATATTGAGAATTTTACATTCTGCATTTTGTGCTGCCTGAAAACTGATGCATGTGTTCCACTATAGGACAACGTGAACAGAACCAACCACATTTTGAATGCTCAATAACCTCATGTAGCTAGTGACTACCATATTGAATCACACAAATATAGAGAAATGATTGAAGAAAACTGTTCATTTTGGGAAAATAAAAAGAAAATTAGGGGAAAAGACTAGTCTTCAAAAATAGGGAGCAATGAGTGCAGTAGAACTAAAATGGATGGAATTACTCTAAATAACAGACTTCAGACTAACTCATTTGACTTAAAAAGAATTTTGATTTCTAGTGTAAATCCAACAATGGAAGTTGGAGGAATTCAAATTAGTTTAAGTATCTATTTTACATTAGAAAACATTAATCAAAACTTAAAGGTTAAGCCAGGCGCGGTGGCTCAAGCCTGTAATCCCAGCACTTAGGGAGGCTGAGACAGGAGAATCGTGAGTTCAAAGCCAGCCTCGGCAACTGCGAGGGGTTAAGCAACGCAGTGAGACCCTGTCTCTACATAAAACACAAAATAGGGCTGGGGATGTGGCTCAGTGGTCGAGTACCTCTGAGTTCAATCCCCAATACCAAAAAAAAAAGAAAATTAAAGGTTAAATATGACTATATCAAGCAAACTTACCACAAATTATAGCATTTCATAAGCTCTTCTACAAAATATCCCAAGTATTTTACATCTTGTGTCTTAATCCTTTTACCTGTTGTAGTAAATAACAACAATTAGAGTCCTCATTTTAACAGATGAGGAAACTGAGGCTTTGAGAGTTTTATAAGATAGCCAAAAGACAAATAGGTTGTAAGTAGTGGAGCCACATTCTGAGACAATGGGAAATGTGCACTCAGAGCAGTGAGCCACCTATAGCAGCCTTATTACACAGACCTACTCCCAACCCCAACACAGACAAGAGCAATTTCATGGATTAGGTGTACTTCTTTTTTTTTTTTTTAATTTTTTTTTTTAGTTGTTGATGGATATTTGTTTCATTCATTTCTTATTTATATGTGGTGCTGAGGATCGAACCCAGTGCCTCATGCATGCTAAGCAAGCGCCCCACCACTGAGCCACAGCCCCAGCCCCTTAGGTGTACTTCTATACCAACTCCTTTTACGTTGCTCTGAGATGATTTTTAAATAATCTATTCAATTGCATGAAACACTTCACTTTTCTCCCCAGTTTTAGCATCTAGTTCTTCTTTAATTTGAGGGTGGGGGTAGCGGGGATTGAATTCAGGGGCACTTGACCACTAAGCCACATCCCCAGCCCTATTTTGTATTTTATTTAGAGACAGGGTCTCATTGAGTTGCTTAGTGCCTCCCTTTTGCTGAGGCTGGCTTTGAACTCTTGATCTTCCTGTCTCAGCCTCCCGAACTGCTGGGATTACAGGTGTGCGCCACCACACCCGACTAGTTCCTCTTTAATTTTTATTTCTGGGAGAAATGTAAGAAATAAATAATTAAAAAGAGGGGAAACTAAATTTGTACTATGAAGAATTTGTTTGGGTTGTATTACATTCAGGATATTTTTGTAGAAATTTTTCTTCCTCTTTAAACATATGATCTTTGTTTTAAAGCTAAAAAAAATTCTTTCCTATGTATGACTGAATTATTTACTGAGTGTCATCAGCACACCTTTCTTAAATTTAAATTATAAATTTATTGTTTATAATTCCCCTTTTCAGACATCAGCTCTCAGGTGAGCCCACCTTCATGAGAATATTAGTAACCGTTTTCTTGCCTTCATTATCATCCCCGTGGAGTGTTATAATTGTTTTTCTTTAATCTACAGAGTGCTGGTATCACATCCAGCAGTGTGGGAACACATCATTCTCCTTAAAACCCTTTTTTAATCATCTATTCCTTCTTTTTGTCTTTAGAATCTTACCTTCTGAGTTGTTTTCAAAGTCAGCCAGCATCCATGAGTTCTCTAATGCCAGATCTTTGCTTCCTTTATCATGGGGAAAATGAAGGCATAAGCATAGGCTTTAAAGGTCATTTTCACTTGGAACAGACTAAGAAGACTGAAAAATAGAAACCTTTTCAGACAATGGTATGAATTGCTCTGCGACTTATCAAACGATTGGGAATTGAATCATCTTACTACAATTACTCAAGCTGTAGTAGTCGCATCCTCTTTACATTAACAGAACTCTAGAAAAAGGTGTTGTGTCTTTGCTTCACTTTAGCCCTTCTTCGTTTTGAAGGGCTGAGTAGAAATATTTAAGAATTTTATGCTTTGTTAGCATTTGTTGACATTTCGATTGTTTTGGAAAGGAACACTTCTCTGCAAACATGCATATATCCATATTACATATGCATCATTTGTTCATAACCTTGAGGAGACAACAGAGGCCTCTGAAACATTATCCAGTTACACACCCATATCTGATGATAACCCGTCAGCGTGTACTTATAATGTAGAAAGAGGCTTTTAACGATGGCTATATTTTATTTCCCTTTAGAGTCCTAAAATATAACCAAAACCAAATTATGATGTAGACCCAAGAGAAAATCAACACTTGAGCATTGCACTTCTGATAACCTTATCAGCCACATTCACAACAAGACATTAGAGTGCAATAGATGAGACACTTTCTGGTACTGAAATGAATTGCTCTATATTTCTCTTAAGCTCTTGTCATCTGTAATTCGTGTTAGTTGAATATTTTCTCTAACTCAAAGTCACACTCTACTTTGACAAATTGCCTGGTGGGTGATTTCCTCATTCCGTGAATAATTATTCAACTCTGATTTTACTGCTACCTAAATAGGGCAGAACTTGTCTTTATTTTTGTTTCACTTTCTCCAAGAGAAAAAAAAGAATATAATTTCAGCCAACTTGATTTTCATTAGCAAAATATGACCTTACATTCTGTTTGGCAGATGAAAGGTAAACTAGGCTCATGACGGGGTTGCAGGTTGGGGATTTAGAGAATCTTTAAAGATTTAATTCTTTAATAGGGAGAGAATTAGTCTATAAAGCTGAAATAGGAAATTTATTCAGAATACATTTGCATCTGTTCCCTAAAACAGCATTTCTCACTATGATCTTTTCTCACTCTCATTTCTTTTAGAAAAAAAGAAAAAGTTTTCTAATTGCAGAGAAGGAGGACATTAAATGAAGAAAAACATGCAAATGGTTATTTGGTATCTAATGGAACCCTAATATTTTGGGCATATTGAATGAGTGCTCTTGGTGGGGGGGCTAAAAAAATTATACTATGACAAGAAGCTTCTCTTCTAAATCTGCACCCAAACTGGATTTGAGAAGACAGCCTTAATGCTTGTGTCTGTTAGAAATGTGCTTAGCAAAGTAAACCTCACAAATATAAATAAATAGAGTGGATTCATCTTACTTAGCAGAGTGTCCAGAGTAGGTTATCCAGGCTATATATGATAGATCTGTAATGGTATCATGAGTCTTTGTTTTTATATGGTATTGTTTGAGGTTGTGCCTCATGGGTCTCCTCCACGAGTTGGGGATCTAAGAGACGAAAAGGGGTCTTTGGAGAATATGAAGTTAGGGGTAACTTCGTCCGTGGAATCACTCCACCCAGACTCTGGGGGTAGATAAGACTGCTCTGGGGAAGGACATGCAGAACCCATTTAATCCAGGAAGTACAGAGGCTTATATAGGGTCCTTGGGCCAATCACGGCCTCGAGGTTACAACCAATGAGGCATGCTCTGCTGGGCATGCGTTTCATCACCATAGAATGGGAAAAGAGGGAAGGGAGGGCTTCAAGTTATGAGGAGTGCTCCTACAATATGGATCTCTCTGTTGTGTTTTGTGGTTATTTTTTGTTGTTGTTTTTGTAGTTTTGGTTTGGTTTGGATTGGTTTTGCTCCACCATATGTGTAAAACTTATATGAGTTTGCTGTCACCATTAGTTACATGATATATCTTTAAGCATTATATTCATGTTCTAACAAGAAGATAAAAGGGGAGAAGATCACAGGGTACATGCGTGAAATCTGCTCCTTTAAAAACTTTTTGAGAAGCTCCACCAAACAGCTTACATATGCATCTCAATGATGCTATGCATTATTTGAGCTTTTCTGGACCAATAGGATACACACACACACACACACACACACACTTACTTATATACATACAAACACATGTATATGTACAAAATCTATACACATATATACACACAGATACACATATATATGTGTGTTGTTTATTATATATATGAATACATATATATATATATGTATAATGTATAGCTAGTATTGGCTCATGATTACAAAGGCTGAAAAGTTCCACAAGCTTTAGTCTGCAAGTCAGAGACCTAAGTCAGAGAACTAAGTCAGAGAACTAGAGATCCAATGATACCAATTCCAGTCTAACTAAGTCCAACGGCCTGAAAACCAAGAACATCAATAGCAAGAAAAAATCAATGTCTCAACTCAGGTAGTCAAACAAAGGAGGATAAAGCCAAACTTTGTCCACTTTTTTGTTCTATTCAGGCCTTCAATGAATTGGATGATGTCTACCCACATAGGAAAGGCCATTTGCTTTACTTGAGTAAACAATTTAAATGTTAATTTCTTTCAGAAATACTCTTACAGATATACCCAGAATTAATGTTTAATCAGCTATCTGGGTATCATATAACTCAGTCAAGTTGATATATAAAAATAGTCATTACACTGTGTCAGAGGAGATGAATCCTTGATTGATCTAGCTTCTATAATAAAAGAATATAAGATAAAAAGATGGCTTTTAGTGAATTTTAGTGGATTAAAATGACCATTTGTCATTTCTCACAGATGGGGTCAGTACACTTAAGTTCTGGATCTAAGCCACGTTCACTTTATTTCAACTAGAATTGCTCACATATTTAAGGCCTCAGTTCTGCCCCACATGGTCTTTTATTCTCCAGAAAGTTGCCCCAGACTTGTTCTTCTGGGTTCTGGGAAGCAGACTGAGGGAGAGAGAAAGAAGCAGCATAAAATATTTCTCAAAGCCAAGACTTGGACCTGGTATATTACTTCTGCCATGACAAATTACAAGACCAGCCTAAATTCATGAAGCAGGAAAATTGCCTCCACTTCTTTACCACAGGAACTATAAAGTTATAATGAGAAAAATTTGGATTTGGCAATAATTTTTTTCATTTAGTTTATTACAAATATAAACAAAGGTCCAAGTATCCCAACTACAGATCTAGTGTATGTCACAAACTCATCATGTAAACTCAACTGGCTCATAAAACTTTTCAATCTTAGTCTCATTGCGCATTTAATGAAAAATCTCTCTACTTTACCTTTCTCATTAGCTACACAGAAATAAAGCACATATGGAAAGAGTACCCTAAAAACTAAAAAATAATAGTACTACACAGTTAAAAAAATTAATGAGTAGCAGTTAGCTTCCATGTGACTGATTACCTAGGGAACTTGTAAAAAATAGCAAACACACTTAAAACAAACAAACAAACAAAACTAACACTAATGTATCTTTTTTGCCTTAAAAAACATTCACTTTTGTGAGAAAAAAATTCTGCTGCAAGAAATAGAAATGTATTATATAGGTCAAATGGTTATCAAATTGACATGCTAATGAATCACTTGAAAGTCTTGTCAAAACAAGTCAGTGGGATTCACAGAGTTTTGGATTCAGGAGGTCTGGTTTGGGATATAAAATTTTGCCTTTCTAAAAAGTTCCTACACTGTTATTTCTCTTTAGATTATGTAGATCTGTTACTAAAAAGTTCCTAAATATTGGTAACGTTGCTGTTCTGGGAACCACTTTTGAGAATGAAGAACATGTCTGTTTCTTTAAGACAGCACTGAAATCATTCACTTTAGCATGAATGTCCTCATTCAGAGACCAACATTGACAGTTTGCTTCACATGTCAGGAAGGAGGATAGATGGAGAACTGCACACCAGCTTAGGACTAAGAGTAGCAATAGATGTTTGGCCTCATTCAATACTGGTCAAAGCAAGCTATAAAGCCCAATCTAATTACAAAGCACTAACAAAGGAGAATCCTATCTTCCTTGAGAAGAGAAGAAAAATATTGGTAAAAAAAAAATCAGTATTTACTAAAAAAAATTCAAGTAGACTATGTAGCTAAATGGTAATGATAGTGGAGGCATGGGGGTAAATTATCTCAAGATTTAGAATTTGTCTTACTTGGGAATTGAGGCACTGACAGAAATAAAAAAGAAGTTTCTTTTAATTAAGAGAATAAATTCAACTCAAGGTATCCTTGATTTGAAGCAGCACCTGTACAGAGAATTAAGTGAAAATGTTCATAAAGATCTGGGAGTTAGAGTACTGGAGAGGGTGTGTATAGAGATACAGAATTGAGAGTCATTAGAACTTAAAACATAGTTTAAGTGAAAATAATGGATTAAATGTCTGAATATGAGAACAGTGGAAGATAACTGGGAAAGAGCTCATTCTCAAACCTCATGGCCTCACATATGCTAGGCAAGCATTCTACCACTGAGTTATATCCCCAGCCCAGAACTAAAATGTGATGACTCTTTACAATATAGGAAATTAGAAGGGGCATAAGGACCAGTAAAAAAGTCCAAAAACAAAAGGCAAAAGAAGCTTCATAGAAGCCAGTGTTAAAGAGTTTCAGAAAAGAAGACTATAAGCACTCATTGCTGGGTTTTGAGAACTGAGAAATAGTCCCTACAATTGTCAGTTAAATAATAACTAGCAGGCATTGATAGAAGTTTCAATATATGACTAATTTGAAAATATCAGTATAAAGTAATTTAAGAGATAAGAAAAATGTATTCTTCATAGAGAAACTAATTGTTTATATCCAGCATAGTTCATGGTCATAGTAAGCATTCTCCTGAATGAGTATAAATTGTAAAAATTAATGATTGTTTGACAAGTTTCTATGGGGTAGTTTACTTCATTATTTCTCACATCTCTAAATGCCAATGATTATAATATTTTGCTATAAAGTTGCAGATAATATTGCTATTAATTAAGAAAGTGTTCTTAAGTTCTTCACTTTCAGAAAGAGAAACACAAAGTAAACCAATAATCCATATTTTCGATCCATTAACACCACCACCACACACACACACACACACACACACACACACACACACACACACACGGTAGTTGGACAAGAAATGCAGCCCTGGGTCTTTTATTTTTACTCTAATACTTTACCAGATTGCTTTACTTCACAGTAACTTTCATTGTATTATTTACTGTATACCAACCAAAGAAAAAAAAAATCTCAATAGGTTAAAACAAACATTATTTTCTCATTCTCACATCTGAGGACCAGTTGAGGTATGACTGAATTAGGCTGTACTTACTTGGGGATGATTCCAAGTGATGGGTTCTGTATGAAGTTTGTTCCATCTCTGTCTTATCCTCCTTAGAGGATATGAGCCATATTTCTCTGGTGGTGCAGGAAAAAGCACAAAATCACAATCACAAATGTGCAATCACATTTCTAACCCCTGCTTATGTCAGGTCCCTTGTTCTATTTGCCAAAGCTAGTGCAACTTCAATGTGATGAGGAAGTAATTAGCTCTTCTAGTCAAAAGACACATATAGACACATTGCAGGGAAGAAGGACACTGGTGTGCTGGAGATAGCTTGTGCCAATTCATGAGAGCCCATCTCAGTTCTGTATTCAGTGATATATTAATAGGCTAAAATTGACCATGCATACCATGCCTATCAGCAAATGCTAAAAACAATCAGGAGACGTGAATATTTGTTTATTTTTGAAACATTTAATGCTTTTTTTCACACATTATACTACATATTCCATATTTTTTTCATTACTACAGTCCAAATACTGTGTTATTAGCATGTTAGGATTCAGTGATGAGTAAGATATCGGTGCTGTTTTTGTGTTTTTCACCAACAAAAGTAGACATATAGCCAAGTCATTCTAAAAAGTGTTGTGATATGCAAAATATGCATGTTACATGATCCTGGAAGAAAAGGAAATATTTTTCCATTAACTCTTCAAAATGTTAAAATAAGACCTGAGTCACACATAGGTCTAAAGCATTGAAGGTTCAGAATGTACTAAAAGAGATATGTCAGTACTTATGTACAGAGTTCTCCATGCTACTGTGACCCTTGATAACAAGTTTAATCATCCATTATTATTCCATTATCACAATAAGCACTAACAACACAGCTAACAAGAACATAGCAAGAAATGATAATTTAATTAGTCTTTATTAAAATAAATGACTGAATGATTCCAGTTGGATTGCTTTCATTGTATTATTGTATGGTGGTTTTAGCTTAAAATATTATTTCTATCCATTTCAGATTAAACAGACTTTTAAATGTTTTCACCTTATATTCTTCCTATTCTACAGTTGACCTACTTAACCCCTGTGCAAATGATTCTCAAAGCAGTATATGAAAATCAACAAGGGCCAGAATTGCATTATCCTTCTTGCTTTAAGACACCCTGTTATGAGCCAGTTATTTAGGAACTTCAATTTATCAGGTTTGACAACATTGTAATTGATTGCAATAATAAAGTCCTTACCAAAAGCTGAATTACTTTGAGGGAATTTGCCTTGTTTTCTTAAGTGTTTTGCAAGTATGATAAGTAGGTTGCGGTGCTTTTCCTGACATAAGTGCACAAGAGATATATGATCTCTTTTAGAGCACGTAGTGACAAAAGATCAAGCTGTTGGGCTGCAGGCTACAACAAATTGAATATATTGAATTCCAACTGTGGTTTAATGCAGTCTTAGGTTTGTTTCAGTCCATTCAAATGATACTTTTCCATGCTAGTGCCATAACTGCATCCACATGACAAATCAATGAGGGAGTGGTGTTTCATTATTTTAAGCAGGCATACATGGTTTAAACACAATGAGCCTTAATTTATTTGCATTACAAATTAATAGGTAGGATTTAAATAATTAATATCATACTTGAACCACTTTATTATAGTTCTATACCAAAACTTCCTAACACAGTTTTCTATATTAAACAACATGGAATCTCATTTCAAATATAGTAGTGAATATTCAAGTTAGGTGAGTAATGCAATTACTACTGAGGCATTTAGTTATATTAAGATTTTTCTGAAGTGAGAGATGCCAATGTATTTTTTTCCTTAAATTCTAGTGCTATATTTGAAATGATGACACTATAGTTCAAATCTCCAGTCTTCTCCAAAGCCCCAATTTCTAAAAGGCTTGCTTCCCACCTATTGCACTATTAGGATATGGTGGAACTTTTGGTGCAGGGTATAGTGGAAAGAATTGAGGTCATTAGGAGCATGCCCTTGAATTGGGATGTTGGGACCCTGGCATGTCTCCCTCCATCCTCCCTCCTTTCTAGCCACAATAATGAGTTAAAAATCTTCATGGCCATGATGTAATATACTAGTACAGATCCAATGTGTTAAAGCCAAATGGCCATGGAGAGAAACCTCTGAAAGTATAAGCTAAAATAAATCTTTCCCTCTTATAAATTGATTGTCTCAGGCATTTTGTTACAGAAAGCTAACACTAATAAAATATTACTAATTGACCTTGAGGGATAGCCTGATAATCTGATGCAGAATAGCAATTATTTTTTACATATAATCATTTTCATTTGAGAATGGTAGAGAGAATTTCTTTTACTAACAACTACTCCTTGGTTGAAAATGTTTCATCTAAAACAAACATAAAGCTAGAGGGTTTTTTTGTTTAGTTATTAAGGAAGTTTAAGCAGATTTTAAATGCACAAAATATAAAATTTTGGTGAATATTTTCTATATCTGCCTGCTAATCACAGAAAATGTAGTATTTTATAGTAATAGTGACACTAATCTGCCAACAGACTTCCTTAAAAGTATCTCCCTTTTAAGGAAACATTTTATCATTCCAATTTCAACACCTAATTTTTATGCATAAAACTATCTTTTTTGAGCATATATTTTAAGTCCTTTACACACTTTATAACATGTGG
Source organism: Geosciurus inauris (assembly GCA_004024805.1). Classification (NCBI taxonomy): domain Eukaryota; kingdom Metazoa; phylum Chordata; class Mammalia; order Rodentia; family Sciuridae; genus Geosciurus; species Geosciurus inauris. Next base: position 282,588 of record PVHX01000110.1, read on the forward strand.
CAGTAAGGTGAAGCTTCATAATCCAGAATTCACCATTTTTATTCACTTAAATGAGCTTCATACTAAGGAGTTCTAATCTCATGCCTGTAGAAGTACAGAAAAAGACAATGAAATCACTTATTCTGATGTTTGAAATTAGTATTTTTAACTCAGGCACAGCAATGTTATAGACAATTTATTAGTTTCTTTCCCACTCTTATATTTTATAATTTTACAAAATGTTCACTTAAAAAAAGAGACACATTAAAAACCATTCAGATATGCACTTAAAATGCTTAAAGAATATGCACAGTATCAGATTATTTTGATAATTAATTATCCCATTTAAATTTAATCTCTTGAGAAGTCTCCTGTCCCGTGTACTTAACTATAGCAAAGATAGCATTGTGGGGTAACATACTATCCACAGCCCAGTGATATTAGGGCAGTAGGATAAGTTGCTGAGAGACCAAAAAAGCTACACAGAGATGGAGTATGAAATATAAAGTTTATTGAAAAGTGACTAGAGGGAGGATGATTGGCAATGGGCAAGGCAGATAATTTGCCAGAAAGTCCAGTGGTGATGGGCTAGACATATGCTTCACCAGGAAGGCCAGTGGTAATGGACTGGACAGGAGCACTTCCATTTTATATGGTGCGTCCAGTGCTTTGCCAGAAAACAGTGACTCTACTCTCATGATACTTTGTCCAGTGGCAACTGGCTGGAAAAAACATCCCCCTCCATGTTGTTTGGTTCTGCATCAGTTACCACAAGAATGGGGATTTTATAGATAAAGTTTCCAAAGTGGTGACATCATCAGCTTAGTCTGCTTTGTCCCATTGTGTAACTATCATCTCAGGGAGCTTGCTTGGAGGACAAGAAAATTGCTTTCTACAAATAACACTAACTTGCCCTAATTCCTGGCATGCCTAAGGGAAAGCCAGTATCTTTTGAGGCATATTTATTGGGATATTCTGGCCCAAACTCACTCATTGTTCCCTTAACTCACCTAAGTTCTTGAGAATGGAGCGGGGCACTTCAGGTATGTGATGTTTTACTGTCCTCTCTTTCTCCACGGTTGGCACAGGAAAAAATCATGAACTAATGTCAGCATACAGAAACATTTCTATTCATATATCATACAAATTTTTATTTTAACTTGCAAACTTTGATTATTTCCACCTCTTTAATCAATGACTCTACAGTACACATAAAAATGTAAGTGAATGCTATTATGGATGATGCCCATAGTATATAAAAGACAAAATAAAGGTTCAAAACAATATACTTAGGGCAAAATGTTGGAGAACAATAAGTAAATTAAAACAGTTAAATTTAAATTTATGTAGAAAAAAAATGGAGAAAGTTTTCTAGGGTATGATAGTATTCTAAATCTTGATAGAAATTTGGATAATATATTGAATTCTACTTTATGGTACACAAGCTGAGCGATTTATTGGTGTTTTGAGGGATTTATACCTGCCATTTTATTTAAAAGCTGTAATGAAATAAGATGGCTTGATAGATGAATAAAGGCTTAGATATATATATATATGTTTATATATAAAATTTATATATATACATAAAATGAAATGAATGCAGGCAAATGTTGAATGTAGTCTCTATATTGTGTATATGTACTATTCATTGTATGACCCTTTCAAATTTTCAATAAGTTTTAAAGTATTCCTAATAAAATGTGAAAAAATTTATGCATTTGGAATTAAAATTATTGTGCAATGTCTGACATATAGTAGTATTCTAATAATTTTAGATGGAATAAATTATCAAATAATTACATGAAAAATTAATAGTTTAATAAATAAATTAACAAAAATGGGGGAAAATATTAATAGCAGATATTTGACAAATATTCTAAAGTTTTAGATAACCTATTGCTTATTTTCCCAGTAATGTGCAATGGACATGAAAGAACCAAACATGATTGCAGATAATAATATAATAAATGCAATGTTCAAATCAAGGAGGGAATAGAGCCATTTTATCCTGGTCTAAATTATTGCAACCAGTTCCAGATACTCACTTTTATAAATGTATTACAGAGAGGAGAGTGTATAGAGGAAAATGACTAGGAAATAGCAAGCTCTGCCAATCATGCTGTATAAGAAACAGTTAAAAGAACTAGAGATTTTTCCATTGGAAGAAGGAAAACTAAATGAACAACTTTGTAATGTATTAATTCTCACCATCCACATTACTTAACCTTTTTTACAGCCTTAATTTTAGCTCAGTTTTCACCTCTTGTAGGATGCTTTATCCTGCAGTCTCAATTTAATTCATATCTTTATTCTCTGAACCTTTGTTCAAATAGATATTTATTTTATTTTATACATTAAAATTGAGACTGCAGGATTAATTTTATACATTTTGTACCTGGCACCTGGGACCTTACAACAATTGCTCTTATTCTTGAGCTTACTCTTACCTTACTCTTACATATGCATGTATACCCACAGGTGCACACGCACACACACACACACACACTCTCAATACTTAACCAGATCCTAGTCCTCATGAAGAAAGGCATTGAGTTTTGAATTTTATGCATCTTTGTACTCCTAGTTTATTCATTTATTTTATAAACATATATTGAGAAATCTTTTTGTACTAAACTCTGTGTGGATTTAAGTTTATTTTAACACTGAATCTGTTCCTAAACAGCTCATGATATAAAACTAGATATATTATGCAAGCATTGTAGTCAGTACAATCAGTACAACGCAGGGGCATACACAAGATATTATAGAAATTAATGTGAAAAGTTCATCTAACAATCTTGAAACAGGTATTAGAGGAGCAGAAACCTAAACAAGTCTTCAAGGATGCATGGAAATTACCATTAGTATGCATGTGATAAGAAGAGAGTTGTATCATAGAGGAAAAACAGGAGGAACTATGTCTTAGTAGATCTCATAGGTAGAGATCACTGTATCAGAAAATCATGTAGGGAGAGAGGGTCACAATGTATAGGATGTATTTCTATTGGGCACCTTTTTTTCTTTTTTCTTTTTATTTTTCTTTTCTTTTCACTGAATGAATATTTGGTTTAGTATAGCACTTTTGTGCTAAATAGCTCCTAAGCCTTTTAAGTAACCAACTGCTCTAAATTAGAATATCTCATCACCTAGGTGAATTTTAGGATACAACTTAAGCTCTCCTATGAACATAACCACTTCTGGATACTGAAGATAGTTATATGAAGGGGAAAAAAGGCATTTTTTTTTATGAACCAGAATCCTTAATCTAATAAATAAATCTAATAGTGCAGTCACTACAACACAAAACTAAACACTAGACTAAAACATAACACAGTCACTAAAGGCAGATTGGTTGTCTTTTTAGTAATCCGAAAACATTATAGAAGTTCTCAACCTGTAACTTATGGACTCTAGATTTCAAGAGGTCTAAGAACTTAAATGGTAAAAATTAAGATATTTTCTAAACTGTCCTTAGAATTTAGCATTGCTTTCACTATAAACTAGGGCAACAAACCATGGTAGTATTGGCAGCACCTATGACTTGTCCTCAGTATAAATCTCTGATATTTTCATATCACATTGAAGTTGTTACAAATCCATCAGTTTTTATTAAATAATGACTTTGCAATTAGAGTAAATAGTAGAATGACTGCCAGAATCTTCTTAATCTTAAAGTCATGTTCATTAATGTGCCATAAACTTTTTAAATTGTTTTGATAATTGCAAGGCCTATGTTTGTTAAACTTTGACATCCTATATGCATTTAACATATTTAAAATATTCTTCTGAGAAGTCAGTCACAAGTTTAATCAAGATTACCAACACAATTAAATAAATTTTAAGTTTCAAAAAATAATAGAGATTTCACAAGATTTCTGATTAGTAATGGAACTGACATATGTGTTTTTGTTTTTTTTTTTTGTTTTTGTTTGTTTGTTTATTCTTTTCTCACTCTTGGACTGTCTTTCAAAAACATTTCTTAGAATATTTTGTTATGCCAATTATACATTAAATAATGTTTTTCACTTTTTAATTATTTATGAAGTTCTATATCAGTCCAAAAGGATTTGCAAGTGGGAAACCCATTGTTAGTTATATTTTCCAACATTTTGGGTATAGAAACATGTTGAATGTGATCTAACATGCTTTTCTTCTGTCAAACCAACCTTGGCTCATTTCTACTGACATGCTGAGACTCTCAAGCCATCCATAGCCTTCTTGAACACAATTTCTTGTAAATCTTTCTTCTAAAGTTATTTGTTGTTATTTTATTCACTTTTAACTGGAGCCTAAATGTGAGGGTATGTGAGTGCTGGCTTTCTGAAGGTTCCTCTTGGTTGTCCTTGGCTTTGGGTTCACCAGATGCTGATTCACTGAAGAGGTGGCCATCAGATGTCTGAATAACAGCAATGCCACTGCCAGCCCCAGGTGATGGAAATGCTCTTGGAGGCATTTTATAGCCCTCTGATCCATTTCCTTCTGTTCACAGTAAGATTGCCTTAGGCTTAGCAACAAGACAGTCCCACCACCTTGCTGACTTTAAAGGCCTTCCATCCTCTATGAATAAAAAAGTGTGGATAATATGAGTAGTGCCTTTGGTGCCTCTATAGGCACATCCATCCCCATTTAAATACACGTTTTTATGTTTAGCCATTTATTCCTAGCTGTGAAATATTGCAACAGCTTAACCATTAGCATACTAATCCAGGCCTGAGGTCTGGAGAGATTTATGTTGAACATTTTTGATGCCATTATTCACACTATGTGTGAAGCTGAGTAAGAGTTTCTTCTGAATTAGAGGAATACCAGATTCATGCCCCACTGACTGCTCTGCTAAAAATCTAACTATTTTAACTCCAGTGATATTTCAGTGTTTAAAAAAATATGTTTAGCTGATGATGTCAGTTGGGTACTTGCAAATATGAATTATAGCTGTAGCATCAACAAGAAACAGTGTTAAAACCTGGCTCTGTCATTTACCAGCTATGCGACCTTGAATAAGGACTTAACTTCACTCAGCCTCAGTTCTTGGACTACAAAATAATTAACAGTATAAAGATTAAATAAAGGAAAAGAGAATGAAAATTAAATGAAGAAATGAGTGTGAAACCTGTTATATAATTACACTGAATGAAAGAAGGCTATAATGATGATGATTATCAATAATGAACACAGTAGGTGTAAGCTCTCCCAAGCCAGATTGAAGAGAAGAAAATAGACACTTTGTTGTCAGAGATGGAAGGAACACCTGAGCTTATCTACCTTACCTTATGAACTGGGAAAGAGCCTCTGAGAGATTAAGGTGTTTAACCAAGGTCACCTGGTTATTCATCTAACAGAAAAGCTGAGGCAAGATCTATTTCTTCTGTTCAAATATAAAGATCTAAGCTTCATGGCACAATGCCAAGGAGTCAAAGCAGAGTATTTTATCATAAAGTAGGAAATCTCCATCTCCTCTGTATAAAGGAAAAATTCTAGGAGTTATAAGAGCGATGAGGCCATAAAAGAAAATAACTGCTTCTCTGCATGGCAAAGCTACACTTCAGAGTATTTTCCTCTTGTGGAGTACACAACCATGGGGGAACTTGATTTCAGATATGCCTTCTTTTCACATAGCGTAAAGAGCATGGACTAGATTAAGATTAATATCATCATGAATTTTTAATATCAGTCTTGCTCCAACTGTAAGCCTTCTCTCATTCCCTGCAGTATCTCCATCTGCTTTGTTCTGTCTTCTACCAGCAAGCTTTTTTCGAACTTTAATCCACACCCTGTTTCCTATGCCTGCACTGCACATCAAATACTCGGTAGCAGCTAAAAGGTATTCTCAAAATACCTGAGAAAAGCCACTTTGAAAAGGAAAGATTGATTTTGACTCATGGTGTCAGTCCATAATAAGTGGACTGCAGTGCTTTCAGACCTGTGGCAAGGCAGAAACATCATGGCTAAAGAGTTGGGGGGAGGAAAGCTGCTCACTCCTGGAAGGAGGTAGTAGAAAAAGAGAGAGAGGAAGAGGCAAGAACAAGATACACCCTTCAAAGGCATACCCTTAGTGACCTACTTTCTCCATCTGGTCCCACGTCCATAGCCAATTCAGGTATGAACTCATGAGTGATGTACTTATTGATAATATCAGCATCCTCTTGATCCAATAACTTCCTAAAGTTCCACCTCTGATCTTTGCTTGGGGACCAAGCTTTTAACATCTGAGCCTTTGGGAGGCATTCCAGATCCAAATCATAGCAAAGTGGATTTATTTTTTTCTGCTTTCCACCCTGGTCAAATTATGAGATCTGAAAATGTAAATACATTTTCTTTATTCTTTGCATCTGTATGGCCAAGCATAGTTTTTAAAAACAACAAGTATTCACTGAATCATATGCACTCTCTCAGATCTATAGCCATAAAAATGAGCAAATTAGATTATGTCTATATTATTCAAATAGGAAAGTGTCCTTAGAAGAAACAACAACATCCTATCATCTACTACACTATTGGTAGCATGCTAACCACTTCCTAGTTCTCAGCCTCAACTCTCAACACTCACCCTTAACTCCGTAGCCACCATCTCACTGCCTTGAATAGATCATTCTTTTTCCCACTTTGGAGACTTGGCAAAGCTTGTCCCTCTGCTGGAACACTCTTCTCTTCCCCTCATCATTCTTTCTCAGACTCATCCTTTGTGTCTCAGCATAATGGCTTTCTCTGTTTGACTCTTTCATATACACTGAAGTTTCTTTTACTTTTTATTGACACTGGTTTTCTTTAGACATTTTTTTTCCTGGTATCAAGGATTGAGCCCAGGGGGACTTAAATATTGTTACACATTCTCAGCCCCTTTTTTACATTTTATTTAGATACAAAAACCTTTCTAAGTTGCTTTAAGGCCTTGCTAAGATGCTGAGGGTGGCTTTAAATTTATGATCCTCCTGCCTCAGCCTCTGGAGCCACTGGGATTGCAGGTGTGTGCCACCATGACCACTGGGTTTCCTTTAGACTTTTAGAGTGTCAGCATGGTGTCATGTCTTCTTTCTTGCCACCGTTTTTAGCCCAATTGTTTCAATCCTTACTGACCTGCCCTTAGTGGCTGCTCATATTGCCCAGTCATTTCTCAAAATCTTCCCTTCTCTGGTTTCTGGTCTGATGCAGCATTTCTATTGGTTGACTGCACATGCTCACTTGAATCCTTCTCAAATTGTGCTTTTCTTTCTTTTTTTTTTTCTTTTCCTTTTAACCTTGTTTGAGAACAAGAACAGCATCTCAACTTTGCACGTATCTATGACAACATGCTAATTGGAACAATGCAGTATTACATAAACCTCAGTTTATTCAGTCTATAGGATCATTCTGTCATTAGTGTACCCATCAGTCTTTCAACAAATATTTGTTGAGCACCTATGTGAGGGTCACCAAGATAAGCTGTAGGAAAATAATGATGTAACAAAAAGAAAAGGGGCTCTGACTCTCCCTCAGGGAGCTCAGTCTATTAAAGAAGTCTGAGGTGCATCTTTATATTCTCTCTCTCTCTCTCTCTCTCTTACACACACATACATAGACACACACACAGACACACACACACACAGACACACACACACACTTTGTTTAATTATGGCAGAGATCACAGCACAGCTATTAAACCCACAAAGTTTGGATCCAGACTGCCTGGGTATTATCACTTTCATCACTTGTTAGCTTTGTTTCCTTAGCCAAGTTTTGTTAATTTCTCTAAGAATCAGTTTCTTCATTAGTAAAATGAAAGAAATATCACTACTTGTCTCTTTGAATTGTTATAAAAATTAAGTGAATTGATGTGTGAAACACTTAAAGGAGTAGCTGTACACAATAAGTACTATAAATGTGGCTATTAGCATTACTTTGCAATTCTATTCTCCCAAATTTCTTAGTAGTAAATTTTCCTTTCTTTTCTGAAATTATGTTGATAGTATATGACGGTGATTTTTTTAACAGCCTTGTCTGACAAAAGATAAATCAAGGATTCCCATATGGGGCAGAGAGAGTGATAACTTTACCACTTTAGACTGGGAAATATTAAATACCCAAAATGCTTAAGGTAGCATCCCAAGCTCCATCATATTTCCCTTGAATAGCTCTTTCTTACATTCAACTGAGCTGGATTTCAATTGTTATGCCTCCAACTCCCCTAACATTTAATGGTTTTAAATAGCATCCATAAATTATATCTCATGTTTGTATAAGAGTCAGGAATTCTGTTAGGAGTCAACACAGTAATTCAGCCTTGACTGGTGACACCTTGTAGTGTTCATCCAATGAGTGTTCTGATCTGGAGGCCCCAGGATTGTTTTACTCACATTTCTGATGCACAGTTGTAGATAACTAGAAACTAGGTTCAGTTAGTCCCCATAACCTCTTTATGTAGTGTCAGGGGATATCCACATAGTTTTTATAATAAGGTAATGAGGCTTCTAACATCATGGCTGGCTTCCAATATAATACTTGATATACAGCCAGTATTTCAAGATTCAGGAAGTGGAGCCACCAGGCTTTTAAAGTCCTATCCAGGGACTGGTCTCGCACTTCAACCATCAACTATTCACAGAAACAGAGACTGTCAGATTGGAGGAGAGGGGACACAGAATCCACTCAATAGGAGAGTCAAAAAATTTGTGCTGTGTTTAATCTGCCACACTTACAGTCCTCTGCCTGGAGTGGTTCATTTAAATAATCCTGATCTTCTTGTAGTCTCTCAGATGCCCGTTGATGATGAATGCCTCCATGCCTTTGCACATCCTAATCTCTGTGATGCCACTTTTACCTTTCTTCTTCAAACTAACATTAACTTATACTTCAACTCAATTTCAGCTTGAACATCACCCATTCCCTGCTCATATCTCTAAATAGCCTCTGCCTGGGTATCACCCTGATTGATAAGATAACCCATGTTATCTTATCTCTTGCTATATATTATGGGGATTTTCTGCTAGTCTGTTTTCATCACCAGCATGTCAGTTCTGTGGTGGGCACAAGTACTGTTTCATTCATTTCAGTTTTGTGTTTCTAGAGTCTGGCACAATACTTGGTATACCAACATACCTGATCTAATCTAAATATTTAACTAATCATTTTTATTTTGATTGACAATTTATCAAAACTATTAGATAAAAAACTTGATTTTAATTCGAATGACTGAAGCACTTTACCAGAAATATTTGGCTTCCAAATAAGTTTTACTGAGTTAATTTATAAAATTATAAATTTTATTAAGACACAGACTATATTAAAATATTCAACATGAGATTGTTTTATACAATATATCTTTATTCCATTATAATTTGCATTTTATTTTCCTTTTGAGAGTTGAATTGGCATAGATAGTCTGAGAAATAATTTTTAAGTTAGACATCACCTGGAAGTCAATAAAAATGATAAAGAAGCTGTCTTGGTGCTGACAGAGAAACAGAATTATGTATGATCTTTCAAGTATGGAAAATTAATCTATATCTGGCTATAGATGTATTTGATCACAATCCAAAAATTAAAGTACAAGTAAGCCCCAAGGAATTTTCCATTATTTCTAGGTAAAGCAGAAACAGCTTAGCAAACTGTTCTGCTCACAAAATTGTATTCTTCAGCTAATCTCCTCTTGTGCCTTTGATCTTTCTGTTTATTCTTTCAGTTCTCATTCATTGATGGTTGAAAATATTTTCATGAATAAACATGACAAAATGTGTTTACATTTATTGAGCATTACAATATTCCAGACACAATACTAAGTGTTTTATGTAAAATATCTCTCCTATTTTTACAATGACCCTGAAAATTAACTATTATTTATACTAAGGAATTCAACTTCAGGAACAGTGACTTGTCCAAGGTCACGCAGTGTATACGTGGTAGTGAGAAAATTCTTCTAACTCCAAATACCTTCCCTTGAATCTAGAAGCATTATTTCATAAAGGAATTCAATCATGACACAATCAAATCTGCTTGGCTGCTTTGTGGACATTCATTTTTCTTTTCACAGTGCTGAGTAAAATGTCAGTGAATTAGAAGGAATATTTATTTTTCAAGTTCATAAAACAAGGAAGACCATAGAAGATGGAAGACCATAGAAGATGCTAATTTGTAGGAAGGGTTTGGAATTTATTTTTATTTTTTTTAAATAAATAAATATATATATATTTATATATTATATATATATTATATATTAATATTATATATATTATATAATATTATATATATTATATATATATATATATTAGTTGTAGATGAACACAATTTCTTTATGTATTTTATGTGGTGCTGAGGATCAAACCCAGTGCCTCACACATACGAGTGTGGCTCACTCAATCGCTGAGCCACAACCCCAGCCCTGGGGTTTAGAATTTATGTTTGGTATTGGATGTGTTGTGGTTTTAGGTATATATAGCCTCTTTGATATCAACTGGATTCAATGCCAAAGAGGAAAGAATTCACTATGCCTGCAGATGACATCATAGTGAGGGACAAGAACATGTTTTGTATATGGGTAAATTACCTCTCTATATATCTTTATTTCCAGGATTTACACAAGAAGGAGAATGTTGGTGCCCTGCCCAAACCCCTAGGATTTCTTACTTTTAGGGAGATGCACACATCTGTAGTCTTCTCCAGGAGGTTGTTCTTGGCACTGCCTTCCTACCCAGAGGGGCTAGAAATTACACCAAACTCCACTTACCCCCACAGTGTCCTTTATCCTATCTCCTATCTCTGCTTTATGTTGAAACAAACTTTGAAGTGTAATTTACACATAGTTTTCCCCTTAGTATCAACTTCCTCCCCTTTCCCTTTCTGTTCCTTCCACTCCTCTGTAGCTTTCCCTTTTGAGCAATCAATTAATAAATCACTTATGCATATATTGCCATTTCAGGTTCCAGTTTTAAGAAACCCAACCCAAGAATCATGTATCCTCCTAAAGTCTACCTTTCCAAACTAGAGAAGATGAAATTGATGCTCTGTTTCTATGGTGTTTCTGCTGTTTTTCATGAATGTATTTAATTCACCAAATGCTTTTTTTTTTTGTACTGGGTACAGCGTATTGAACTCAGGGGCACTTGACCACTGAGCCACATTCCCAGCCCCATTTTGTATTTGACTTAAAGACAAGGTCTCACTGATTTGCTCTGCATCTCACTTTTGCTGAAGCTGGCTTTAAAATTGCAATCCTCCTGCCTCATCCTCCGGAGCTGCTGGGATCACAGGTGTGCACCACCGCGCCTGGTACCAAATGCTCTTAATAAGCTAATTTGTACAAAGTTTTGGTTCAGGTGATTATAACCCATTTGGGGTGATGGACAACATTTACAATTTTAATAGTACTATTTTATTTAAATGACAATTTAAGGAGTAATGCAGATGATACATAATTTAATGGACAATACTAGTTGTTCAGCACTAGGTGATGCTGAACTTATGTCCACACTCCTGAGACCCTACAGAGACTGTATTCCAATCAAAGCAAAAACATAATTACATAAGCATGAAAATAAGTCAACTATGAGTAGAGGTGGAGGACCACAAATAGTTAGAGGCAATGATGTGAATCTAAACCTCATCCAAATACAAATCCCATGACTTTGGTTCTTTCTCCCTCTCTCTTTCTCTCAGATTAATTGTTCAATCTGGGGAAAAAATAAATTGAAACAATGATTTTACTAGGAGGAATTGAGTGTTCAATATATAAAGTATTCCTTAAAATGTCTGCCTCAATAAATGTCTTAGTAATGTTGTTAGCTCAAAGAGAGTTTTGGTCTGGAACACCTCCAAAGAAATCAATGTAAAGAACAATGAGGAACCTTCAGGATTCTCTTGGTTAGAGGGACAGATGGCTAACATCTACAGACTATAAGAAGATATCAATCATACCTTACCGCTTAACACTATCAATCACACCTTAACATTTCCTAGGGATTTGAAACCTAGGAAATCACCAAGTCTTCTGGATAGTTTCGATTTCTCACTTCTGTTTTTTCCAAGCTTAATTACCACCATCTCTTAGATCAGATACTGAACACCTCGTGTCTGGTATATAATAATATTAAAATCAATTTTTAAATGTTACTATTCCTCTAACCAAAAACATTTCTGTCACTGTTCCAAGTTCATAGAGCAAATTGCAGACTCCTTAGTCTGATTTTTAAGGTTCTTGATGATCTCATACTAAGCTGTTTTTCCAGTCTCATCACTTTCCCTTGATACAACCCTCACATTTCAGACTTCTGACTCTATTCTGACCTTATCCTGTTCTGTCCTTGCTCAAAATGAACAGAATGTCGTCATTGTTATTTCTTGAACTCATCAGTCCTCCAGTGCCTGATGCAAATGTCATCTCTTCCACAAGCTTCTCCTGATCATCAAAACAGAAGAGACACTTCTCTTACACATGCAGTTCACTAATTCACTATTACTGCAATAGCAGTCATTTCAATCTATGGTCATAGTTCTACATATGACTTTATTGTATTTTATATTCTTAAGAATAAAATACATGTCTCCTGCATGTTTGTATCCATTAGAGTACCTATCGCACTATAGGAAGTATACAGGGTGGTGGATTAATTTGTATTAAGCAATTGCATACATGTAATACTTTATATTGTATTTTTTACTAGCTTTAATCATTAACCACATAAGCATAGAAATTTGAAATTTTTAAAAACTAACCTTTTCTGTTCTAGATTTGTAATCCAGTCTTGCTGTATTAATTTTGTTACTGGTACAGTAAAACATACAAAGTGTGTAATGAGTATTCTTTCAGTGTTTGTTAAGTGAATAAATAAGTAATCAACTGTGAATTAAGGTGTATCTGCCTCCACGGTTACTCAAAATCAAATATTATGCTATTCCTTTCCAAAGTAGTAACTAATTCTGTTTAGCTCAATTCTATATTTTAATGTAGAAATAAAGCTTTGCAATTGAAAAAGTTAATTTAAAATGGAGAACATTATAATCTTAAAATCCATTGACTAATAAAAGAGTTCTTTAATGCATACTTATGGAATATCAGACTTTCAAGTGTCCTCATGGAAGTAAGAAAACATAGGTGTATAATAAGTTTTGGTTGAGTTCAAAGCCTGCTCGTTTCTTGAAACATTTTGTTCTCAATAATAGACCCTCTGAGCCAGTTTTATTGCTCAGTACCAAATTTTAAATGTAACTAAGAACAGACAGTAACATGATGATCTCTGCAGACCCCACTATGTTCTAATCTGGCTACTCTCATTAGTGTGAGTGCACATGTTCATAAGCTCCAGGGGACATTTATGTGACACCGAAAAACTCTTCATGACATGCCTTCAGTCAAGATCCTACTCAGGCATTTTGGCTCTCTCTCTAGTGCTATTTTCTTTCTTTCTTTCGTTCTTTCTTTCTTTTTTTCCTGTAGCATTTATTTGCACTTGACCCTATGTTTTAGAAAGTGCACACAAGTCAGTATTCCAGACATCCCAGGGACTTGAAGAGCTGATCTAATGCCTGTGTTGCAAGATGAAAAACAGAAGAATTTTGTTGAACCTATAAAAAGGATGACATTTTGCCTGGCCCTGAGCTGTTCTGTTCAAAATTGAAGCTTTTGCAGCTTGCGGCTCTTTGATTTGTGAGCTAGAGAGCATCATATCTTGGCCATTACTGAATCATAAAAGTTCTTTGCCTCTTCCCAGCTCATTTTATTTAAAAGGAAAAAAGAGAAACCCTTTATCTTACAAAACGCATTTTCTTTTTATTTTCCCTCATTTTGTACATTGCTGGAATGGATTCTGTAAGGGTTCAGTGAAAACATATGTAAATGATAATTTAAAAAGACCATCGAGCTGATGCAAGGAAGGTTATTTGGGTGGTTAGATTGGAATAGGTGCCATGAGAATAGAGTATTTTGCAGCACCTTTTTTTGCCAAATCACCTTGTGAAAGGCCAGAACCTTGTACACATTATTTATTTTCATCATCTATAAAATAGTAATATAGAGCCACAGAGCACATCCGGGTCAGGGTCTGGCTTAACAACAAAGTATTGATTGGTTCAGGATGGAATGAGCTGAGCATGAAGGGAGAGACTTCATTAAAATTTCCTCTTCATTCCCTCTACTTTGAACAAGAACAAGACACACAGAATGTTTTTTAACATTTGAAGTAGTAATCTCCTAAACAAACTGCTATCTTTTAACACAATTTTTCTCCACAATTTCTCCTTTATTCAACAAACATTATGCTCAGTGAATTTCAATGTTAGTCACTCTTCCAGCTTCTGGAAATCAATAGTACAGCCACCCCTCCTCTTCAAGGAGTGCTCAGTCTACTTATAAAAATATTATTATGTCAAAGCAATAAACTCTATTTAAAGGCTTACACTAGGTTCCCTCTGATATATTGTATAAAAGATACAGATAAAAGGGTCTATAGTATTTCAAATGGAAAGAATATCAGTCTTCTAGCCCCAAGAAATTTTTTAAAAATGAAAAATATGTTGTTAGTTAATTTTTTAAAAACATACTTTTGTGGATTTTGTAACATTTGTGTATTTGTGGCTTTTTAAAAATCTCTAATGTATGGTAATTTATTTTCTCATTCTAAATAAAGGTTCTGTACATAACTTTGTATTATTTTTCTTAAAGATCTCCCCTCCCCCAGAACAGTAGAAGCTTGAGGCCCCACACACCAAGATTCAACTCTGGTACAGGCCATAACTGACAAGATCTACACAAACCCACAACATAGCACCTGGCATGAAAAACGTTTGCATACATGGTAACTGTGGTTATTATTGTAGTTCTCTACTAGTTCTCTTGTCAATCTCCCAACCCTAGAAAAGTATTTTCTGAATCATTATATCCATGACTGTCCTTATCGAAGCTAAGAATTGTTTTAGTACAAAACAAAATTAAAATTTTAAGAGTCCTGTATTAGAGTTAGTTTGCTATTTAATATTTTCCAAAATACAGCAGTTCATGTAAGAAATAAGAATTCTTTGAGAAAGTAATTCTAGAAACTCTAGAATCATTTATAAATTGAAAGCACAACTATAGACAAATACAGAAACAAATGCTTTGTATAAATTTTGACCAGTCCTTGTTCCTGTTGGAAGTATCCATTAGAACAATGAATAGGAGCAAGCATAAAATGAACAGTCCTTCAGATTGATGTGGAAAAAAAAAAAAAAAACTCAAGGGTGCTCAATGTCCTCTATGGAAAAATGTCTAAAGTAGCAATTTCTCTCCCTTTTATATTTCTCTCTCCTAAGTTAGCTGGAGAAAGTATTCAGGGTCTCTGGGTGCTTGGGAAGAAAAATATAGCCATCCTTTTCATTGGCTTCAAACAGACTAAAATAGGGTGAACAGACCACTGCAGCTGAGTCAGAAGGAAGATAGCCATCTGTTACAGATAAGCAACCCGGGTAGCTTTGAAACTGAGCCAGCTAGAGATTGAGGACAAGCTTCAAGGAAGGACTTTTGACTTCAAGTTAATCACTTGGTGCTGGTTGATAAGGAGAAATGAAAGATCAGTTAGCAAGGCAGTGACCTGCCTTAGAAGCATTTATTTCTTTAAAATGTGCTTTGGAAATGCCCACCTGGGAAGATGTGATTATGTAGGTTAATGTGCATATGGCCTTATAGGTTTAATAACTATGTGAGAAATTTGGGGCTTAAATGCATTTTTGGAGAAACTATATAAATGAAGCAGCAAAGTTCAAGAGTGCTGTAGTGAGGAAAACTAGCTCCAGAGCCACATTGTCTGCATTCAAATCCTGACTGAAGCTCCATGACCTCAGACAAGCTCCTGAACCTCTACAAGACTGGTTTCTTGAACTGAAGAAATTAAATTAATGATAGCATGTACTTCATCAAACTGCTATGAGTATTCAATGATATGATCTCCATAAGGATATATTGGCCCAATGCCCAACAGACAGAAAGGGCTTTATAAAAGTAAATGTCCCATTTAACTAGAAGTCCTCTATTCCCAGTACACATCTAGTACACTGACCTGAGTTTCAAGAGACTTGTGTTCTTATTAGTGAGAATAAAAGTTGATAGGAATTGAAGAATGTTAACAGAGTTTTCCTATTGAATTTCAAGTGTGTTATACCTAAGAAAAACTCAAACAATCCCTGTAGATAATGACACTCAGTGGGCCCACCAACGAAAACAATGTGGTGGCAACTGACAAGGCTCCTCAAAATCAATCAGGTTCTATCCTTAAAACAGACATATACAGGCAAATGGATCTATTTCATCCATCCTAAATCAGAATGGAAGTTATAAATTGCCAGTTCCCCAGGTCTGAAGTTTCAGTCTTTTCCCCATAGTTGCAGTAAGAAAAGGTGTGATATAGGGACAGCAAAAACTGAGCAGAAATGACAGCGGTAACTCTCTCAGAAACACATGCAGGGAGCCATAGAGTCAGATACCAAGGTTAACAGCTTCACTGTGACAAGACATGTAAGACCATAGGATACTTCACTGGGTAAAGGGAAACAATCTGGGACTAGCACTTATGTTGACAGAGTAAAGCAGCATTCCAGTACCCTGCTGTGTTACTCTTCCCACACCTCCTAAATGGTTTTATCCAAGTCTATTGTCTTGGAAATTCGGGTTTTGTAGAGTTCTGGATTTTCTTGGTTTGTTTCTGTTTTGGTATTGCTGTCTCTGTTCAGATAATGAGGACTAACACAGTACCAGAAAGAAAAGCTAGAATCGTTCTTAACGTACCATCCTAGAAAAATAGAAATAATGTCCTGGGTGGGAACTTCTGCCAAGGTACCACCTCCACCTAGAGAAAAGACTTCTTAGTTTTTTCAGTTTTTATTTTATTGATCAACAAATTTACATATTTAAAAGATTATACCTATAAACCAAAAACTAAAGTGAGAACAACATCAACCTTGTTGAGCATGCTTTTAGCATAGATGTTGTTTAATACTGATCTTTCAATGTTCTGTTTAAACATTGAAAATATTAAACAAATATAAACAAAAATTCATATTTGTGTTTGATATAAACCTCTTTCAGCCTTATCAGCTACAAGTCAATTCACTGCTTGATAAAATGTGCACATTTGAACTCTTTTCTGGAGCTTCAAAGATGCAGAAGTTTTTCATTGTTTATATATATTTTGATGAACCCATCATGTCAAATGAAGAATACAGTTGAGAAATTACAATAAGAATTGACATGAAATATTGAGCCCTTTCTATATGAGAACTTCATTCCAAGTGCTTTTCTCATTTAACTAGGAAATGTACTTACATTGAGTATTTTAACTAAAAGATTGAAAAATGTAGTTATGAGAAAGCTTATTGGGAGAATTGAAATAAGGATAGAATGCTTATATATATCACAGAGAAAAAAATCAACTGAAAGATTTATAAATTAACAATAATTAATAAGAAAATCTCAGATAAGCTGCCCAAAATCAGGAGGTAAGGAAATATGGAAGGAAAACCAAACATGCTCAGTATCTCTCCATTTTCATAGTAAGGTTCAGATTCACACCATTTCATTTTTCATTTTCAGTTTCTTTTACTTGGGCAATTAGAAAAACTTAGAAATGTTTAATAGAAAAAATATTTGAAAGAAAAATAATGAAAAAATAACCCCATCAAAAAAGAATAAAAAATAAAGGTTACACAAAGGAAACATAAAAGAAAAATTAGAACATAAAAATAAAACTATTATAATAAATATGAAGAATGAAACATTTATATGAAAAGCCAGAAGGCTTTAGACTGAAAAAATGCAATTTACAAAAGAACCACAAGAAATAAAAAAGCATTACAATGTAAAAATTTAAAAATTTACAAAGATAAACCAAGATAAAATTAATTATTAAGAGGAAAAGGAAGCTAGGCTCCCAGCAACTTGGGAGACTAAGGCAGGAGGATTATAAATTCAAAACCAGATTTAGTAATTTAGGGAGACCCTGTCTCAAAATAAAATAAAAAGGGTGGGGATTTAGCTCAGTGTTCAAACACCCCAGGGTTCAATACTCAGTTCCAAATAAATAAATGAATACAGGGATAGATAGATAGATAGATAGATAGATAGATAGATAGATAGATAAGAAAGGAAAAGCAAGTGTTGTAATAGAAATAACAGAAGTAATTTAAAGTTAAAAATATCAAATGACATTAAAGAGAATTATTTTCAATTTTTAAAGATGATTTATGATGATGATTAAATTGTTATGATTATCTGTATTCCAGTAGTCATATTCTTACATATACACACATAACATGAAATATATAGTCTTCTAAAGTCAAAATGCAAGATGAATTTCTTGTTAACTTATGATGTTTTCTAATTTACTAAAAAAATGGTACTGAACCTTGAAGTACCAAGGAATATTAATAAAAATTCATCATATTAGCCCTTAGGGAAAAAGATCAATGCACTCCCCCCAAAAAATAATCTATGAGGCTATATATTCCAACCAAAATGTATTGATATGTGAAACGAATAACATTTTTAATAAATAAATCAGACTACAATATTATAGAAAAAAGTAAACCAGAAAGGCTAGATTTCTAAGTTATCCTTTTGAAAAAGAAGAAATAGAACTATGATTATAGACTACTGAGACATATAAAAATGTATACATCATATATCAAAATTTATAAGATGTTGCCAAAATCATATTAAGACAAATGTAAGACCACAGACATATTTCATTTTTAAATGAAAAATACTTAAATGCCTTACTCACAGGCGCCCTATAATCGTATTTTATTCCCCTTTCCCTCAACTCATATATATGGAAACTGATCTTTATATACATACATATATATATTTATACACACATACACACACACTCACACATATGTATATTTAATCAATTCCCATTACTCACAGTAGCTTTTTTCAATAAAATCACTCTGAACACTGAATTAGCAAGTGCTGAACCATAGCCCCAGGGGAAATACAGGGTTATGTCCTCACAAGTCTCTGATCACAATGTTTACAGGCTGACAAATCCATAGCCTTGTTTAACGTGTGTTTCTGTTCAAAGACACATTATTTAACATATATTGTTGGTTCATTAATATAGAACTTATTGCACATAACATTATAACTCACATCTGAAGGAAGCTATGTAACATACATTTTCTCCTTAAGGCACTTCACAGCCTTCTTATGCTTAGGAGCTCTAGATTGCACTTCAGCACTACATTTAGGATCCATTTTAAACAAAATCATTGCCACTGAAAAGCACACAAAACATATGATACTCACTAGACTATAAAAAGTATAGCAGTTTATGGTATGGTGGGCCTTCCATGTCTATGGATTCTATATTCGTGAATCAAACCAACAGTGACTTGAAACTAAAAAAAAAGTGTGCTGAATATGCACAGACTTTTTCTGGCCATTATTCCTTAAGCAATGTAGTACAATGACAATTCACACAGAATTCACAGTGTATTATAAGTAATTATAAGTAATTTAGAGAAATATTATAGTATTATAAGTAAACTAGAGAAGATTTAAAGTTTGTGGAAGGGTGCTCAAAAGTTATGTGCAAATACTTTTAGTTTAGGTAAGCAACTTCCACATCCATGGACTTTATTATCCAAAGGTCGTGGAACCAATTCCCCAACAGATACCAAAGGACAGTGGTAAGAGAATTGAAACAAGAAGGAAGGTCATCATCAGCTGGGAACATATGCATTGGGCGACTCAAATTTTTCACTGCTCTAGGCAGGTTCATAAATGACCATGAAAGCACCACAAATACTGATCTTAGTATTGCAAATTAATTTTGGCTTATAAACATATTTGCAAATGCAAATTTCACAAATAATAAACATCAACTGCATTTGTGTATTATCTGGAGGAAAATTCAAGTATTTGAAGTTGTATACTCAATATAATTCCTATACTGATCCATAATGGCGAGGAGGACATGGGAAGAATGGAGGAACTTTGGTCACAGGAGTGTGAGGAGGGAAGGGCCATGGGGACAGGAAAGATGGTGGAATAAGATGGACATCATAGCCCTAGCTTCATGTATGACTGCATATATGTTGTGATTCTACATCACATACAACCAGAGAAATGAAAATTTTTGCTATATCTGTGTACAATGAATCAAAATGCATTCTGCTATCATGTATACCTAATTAGAATAAACAAATAAATAAAATTTTTTTAAAAATTTCAAGTTCATAATAAAAAGAGATTTAAGAGGCATATTGATGCTGTTTTTTTAATAGCAAATATTGAAAATGTAATTTTAGGAAAAGGTGATGTTTTAAGATTTTTAGTGGCAAAATCATTGAAAATTGCCTTCTGTTAAGTAAAGAGCATACCAATATAATTGTTCAGAAGTCTATGCCTACCACCTACTATGGACTAAATGTATTCCCTCAAAATTTACATGTTAGAATCTAATTCCAAGGGTGGAGGTGGGGCCTTTGGGAGGTGGTAAGATTGTAAAGGCAGAGTTTTCATGAATGAGATTAGTAAACATATAAGATGATCAGATAGTTCTCTCACTCTCCTCCGTTCACCATGTGATGATGCAAAGAAAAGATGACACTTTGAAACCTGGAAGAGGTTCGAGAAACCAACCATGCAAGCAGCCTCATTTAAGAGTTCCAGCCCCAGAAACATTAAAAGTAAATTTCTGTTCCTTATAAGACCTAGTTTATGGTACTCTGTAGGGGCATCAGCATCTCAGGACAGTCAAAAAATGAAATTAAAGCTTCCTTGAAACTATAAAGTGAGTGAAGGTGGTTATATAATTTAATTCATAAAAGTTAATTAAGGCTTTGGTTTACATGACTATGATGTGTGTTTGAAATCAAAAATTTTCAGGATTGTCTGTCAAATAATCTATCAGAGTCTAGTTTATGGAGCTTTTTGAAAACAAGAAAATAGAATATATTGGAAGGAATTCCTCTTTGGAATCATAGCAAAGTTCTATATTTAAGAGAGAAAACCCATAAGGAATAAGACTCTATCTGTGGAAGCAAATTCTCTTCTTAAACTGTTCCCATTTCCAACAGTCCCACCCTCAGTTACCTTAGGGATAGATCCACTATCCCTTCTTTCCCATTACCCCCTCAGTGATATACATTTGATATAATTATCTCTATGACTCAACTCTGTACCTAAATTCATTCTAATCAAGACAGAAAAAAAATCCTATCCTTATCAGTGTGGAGCTCAGAAATTGGTTTTAGGTGTGGTAGCTAGGATGTCTGGGATGAGTTAGCCAAGTCATTACCTTTCTCTCATGCATGCAGAAGATGCTTTGGTTTTATGTCTGGTTTTCTTTTTTGGTTACCACCTAGAACTATGGTGTCATTTTAGAGCTTCATCTTTTGTCTGGATCTCAGATGCTTGACATCTGCCTTGCTCTGCAATTCTGTCCACTTGTAATATGTAATGTGGCTCCTCATCTGAGATCAATTCAATCAGCTGCTTGAAAGTTCCCAATATCCATCTCAATGACCAATTAAAAACTGCATGGAAAAACAGAGCTGGTCTGGTACAAGTCTTTGAACAATAATTTGGACTACTTACTGCCTACCTGCTTCAGGGACCAGGCTAATAGGTGGTTATATTCTTTATTTGTATGTCCTTCTTTATTGTTCTACCCTTATCTCTTTTCCTACTATTTCAACATTGTAATCCAATTCTACCTCTCCTGCCCAAATATTTTAAGCAATAGGTTATGGTCAGATATCATTTCAGAAATAGAGACTAACTCCAAGAAAGAGCGAAACAGTAGATCTGTGAAATACATTGTCTTTATAAACCTGTAGAGAGATTTAATTCCATCTATTCTAAATCAATGAAATAAGAGCAATTACAATTATCCTCCCACCTGAGGTACTTGGAGACTTTGCTAAGTGCTTTAAAATGACAATGAGTTCTGCAACCCAAGAGTGTTTATTATGTTCAAAGGATCAATCTTATTATAAAGAAAATGTCAGGACAATTTTTAAATTCCTTTTAACTAAAAGTCAAAGAATTACTTTATAATGAATACTTTATGTATGCAAAACTCATCTCTTTTTCTCACTTTCTAGGGTTTACATCTTTCCTTTGATTCTTACCTTATCCTTCTGAAAAAAAAATATAAAATACTTTCCCCAAATAACAAATAATTACATACTTGGAAGAAGAAGCACTCTTTGAATTTTACTATTACATCTTTCTCTGTAACTGAAACATATGAGTACATAACCTTAATGAGGTAAAAAAATACTAATTTAATTCTAAAAAGTAATTTTATTTTGATTAATTCATCTTTTGGGGGGACTTCTATCTTAGCTCATTTTGAGTTGTTATAAAAGAATAATCTAGACCAGGAACTTTATAAAGAAAAGAAACTTATTTGGTGCACGGCTTTGGAGGCTGGGAAGTCCAAATGCAGGACATCAGCATCTGGCTATGTCATCCCATGGCAGAAGGTACAGCGGGCAAGAGAGGAAGATAGGGACAAGCCTTGCTTCTGCTGTGAATAGACTCCACAATAATGACATGAATCCACTCATGAGGGCAAAGCCCTTATGTGCTAGTTGCCTTTTAAAGTTACCCCCACCCCCGAGCCTCAACACTGCTGCCCTGAAAATCAAGTTTCTAACACGTGAACTTGAGGCACATTCAAATCATAGTTACCTCCATTTTCCTTTTCTTTTAAACTTAAAGGAATTGTTTCTACAAAATACAGGATTACATATTAGCAAGATAATTCCAAATATCAAATATATTTGCTTTTTATTATATGAATAGATTTCCAGTGTTTATATTAAATTTAATTTAATAAAATTCTCTATTTGAACTTTATAGCATTTTCTCTATATTTCAAGTATATTGATTTGTTTCTTTAATCAGGCAAAGATCTAAGCTGTCATTTCAAAGGCAAAATTTACACAACAAATACAAACTCTAGCATGGAAGAATTGGTTCCCAAAGATTTTCTGTTTTTGTTTCACAATTCTAAGCATTAACAACGTTCAGATTTATGTTACCCAGCAGAGTGCTACAGGGAGAGCCTGATTTTTTTCAAGATCAAAATTAAAGTACAAAGAACATTAACCACTGATGAAAATGAGGGCTTTTAAAATAGTATAACTGTTGGCTGAAACACTTTGGGTAGAAGTGTTTGGGTAGAAAATAACATTTTTCCAAGATGCTGTGATATTTTGTGCTAATATTTCACACCTAAGGTGTTGTTTTCTTCATGCAGAGGCAGCAATCGGTTGGAAAATAGAGACAACACAAACTAACACACTTTTTTTTTTAATCTTAAGGCTTAAGCTAATTTGCTGCATGGTGATTAATGCTTTAATCAAGATTCTTGGGTCTGAAAATTAATCATTTCATCAACTGAATATGGAATATATGCAGATGGAAAAATACTATAAATCAAAAAGAGAAAAGTGGAACATTTAGACATTCTAAAATAACTAATTTTTCAAAGAAACCTCTGTTCACTTTTCCTTTGGAGTCTTTCCTGATGAAGCCCCAGCCCACTATTGAGTGGCTAGATTGCTCTGAGTAAATTGTTAACTGCTCTCGCCTTTTTGTCTTCATCGCTTACAAAGCTTTATAAGAATTTATGAACTGATATCTCTTCTTGTCAGAAGGAGCAGCAAAGTCATTTGCAAGGGGCTGTGGACACAGGAGGTCTTCTCATTGGGAGCCAGTAATATAACCACATGCCACCCAGCCACAAAGAATGAAGTCCATGGCTGTCTTGTGATAAAATTCCACCAGGAGGGAGAAGATAAGAAAGAGGGGAGAGAAGCAAGAGATACATGTGTTCTAATCTCCCCTGCATGAACAGAAAACCTAGAGCAGGCAGATAAATTAAACAGGTTGAGCTGAAATTTAAAAGTAAAGATGGAGCTTGAAGTCAACACTACCAGAGCTTCTGGAAAGAAAGCAGCTCACAGAGCACTACCACACAGATACATTGAGATTAGGAGAGCTGCAACAAGGTAAAACCATCCGTGAAGCCCAAACTTAGTTTGCCAGAACTTCTTGGTTCCTGTGTAATGCTGAAGCCACCTACTTGTTTACAGATACTTTGGAGAAGGACACAGGTACCCAAGGCAGCTGATACTGCTGTCTTGTGAAAGTATCCATGGAGAATTGTTGAAATGTGCCGGCACATTGAGGACCTTTAGCCAAAGATTTCATTCAGGCAACTTTAGTCTGACAGACACATCAGCAAGACAAAGATGGAGCCTGGCGCAGTGGCGCATGCCTGTAATCCCAGCACTTAGCAAGGCTGAGACAGGAGAATCGCGAGTTCAAAGCCAGCCTCAGCAACAGCGAGGTACTAAGCAACTCAGTGAGACCCTGTCTCTAAATAAAACACAAAATAGGGCTGGGGATGTGACTCAGTGGTCAAGTACCCCTGAGTTCAATCCCCAATACCAAAAAAAAAAAAAGACAAAGACAGACTCCCATTCAGAGGATGACCACGACTCTGCTGAGAAATAATAGCTCTGGGTAGAAAACCTTGATTGAAGTATTGACTATTAACAGGGCACAAGGTTCCAAATGAATATGCAAAAACCTTATTACTGGGTCCCAAGTCCTCTGCTTTCCACCTGCTACCTGGGCACATAATGTCCCTAACTTGACCCCACATATAGGCCTCCAGAAGCACTGAGGATGCAAGGGGAGATAAAAGAATGCACATTATCCTGGGATAGACTTGGGTTTCTAAACAAATTATCTAAATATCACAACTACACTGAGATAACTCTCCAAAACATGAAGGAATAAATGTATTTCCTCTCAAACAATTCCCATCTTTCAGTAATACAAGTTTTTAAAAAAGGGCAGATCAGTTATAAGAAAATAAACTATTTTGTATTTCTAAATGTTAAAATTCAAAATTAAGATGATCCTTTTGTACTTTTCTAGTGTCCTTTGGTCAGTTAAAGAAGCTAATTAACAAATGAAAGATGTGAAGCATCAAGCAGAGTGTCTGTGACTTAAAAGTCCTTCAGTTGATGGTGGCTTCTGTTATTATCAGATGATTAAGGCAAACTCTTAGACCTGCTTATTGACACCTGCTTATCCTTTGTAAAGAGCTATCTCCTACCCAGAACTTACTTGGTTGCAATGTGACCGTCCATGTGCGAGTGACATGACAAGCTGTCACAGAAAGGAATTGTTAGCACAACTGTGATGAAAGTCTGGCTATTAAATGATTATTACATGACATTTTTTAACACTGTATTTTTATTTATGTTGGACTCTCAGAGTGACATAATTAGGCATATAGGAAAGCTGAGAAGCTCTCACTTGGAAATTTCCAGGACCAGGAAGATCAACCTATGCAAACATCACGCCCATTAATTATGTTATCATTATTGATAATTCCGATAATGCTTGGTATGCATCACAGACAACTATAATTTTTGTGAGACTGATGCAACAGTGCTCACATTGAGCAATCCAGCTGTACCAGTTCTAGGCGACAGGCATGGCCCATAAACATCCTTCATGGTGAAAATGGGACATGTCATCAAACTGTCCTACCAGGAATTTTCTAATTCCTTATAGTCCTACCATCTTTCATGAGGGAATGCTGGAGGACACATTCCCTTGATGGTTCAGGAGTTCATAAGAGATGATTCTGCAATGCTCCTCTAGGGAATGGTATGGGAAAGCTCATTAATCAAATTCATTCCTTAAAAGTATTGACAGGAATTGTTTTTTTGTATTGCAATATAAGGAGTAAAATTAAATATAACAGAGGTTTTGTATCCATGGTTTGTTTTGGACAACTGAATAACTATTGCTTGATTTTATAACTTGAAGTATGCTTCTGAGAGGAATGATTTCAATGTTTGAAGGATTTAGATTGTAAAAATGATTGCTTCTTCCTGCAATCCACTTCTAATGGCACTCAAAAAGTCTGCATGTAATAGCCACTGTTGCTCTGCAGAAATAGTGAACTTCCTTTAAGCAGATTATAAGCACTTGTCATAATTAAATTATTCTGAAATGAAGAACCATGCTATCTTACCTGTATTTTGTGGAGCATAGTAACCACATGAATCACGCCTGGTGGCCACAAATACAGCATGCAAAACTTACTTCTCCATATTTAAAGTACAACAAATATGCTGACAGTCCTATGATTACTAATTTGAGTTTTCAAATTCTTGAGCCCTAGGGAGGAGCTGCCCTAGGGAAGCAGACACAAGCACTTAATTTGTGCAAAGTTGTATTTTTCTTTCTATATTAGCAGTGCAATTAATGTGATACATATTTTGTAGGAGACCTATTGCTTGCTCAGTATGGATTCCCATTGTCTTCATCTTTCCCTAAAGAGCGCTGATTAGTTTAAGCCAATCAGTGCATGGCATTTCCCTGATCTAGTATTAGACACAAAATTTAAGCCCAAACTAAATAAAATATTTTTTATTGCATGCTTGAAAACGGTAACTGGTTAAAAATACAAATTTTCAGGTCCTACTTCAGACCTCTTGTGGTGGTTAGTTTTATGTGTCAATTTACAAAGGTCATGGTGCCCAGATATTTGACCAAATACCAATCTAGATGTTGCTATGAAGGCATTGTTAAGATTAACATTTACATCGGTAGATTTGACTGAAACGGATTAACCTCCATAAGGTGGGTGTGCTTCATTCAATCAGTTGATGATCTTTAAAGAAAAACTGTGAGATTACCCAAGGGAAAAAAAGAATTCTGACACAATCTCTTCACATTTGAGCTGCAATATCAGCTTTTGTCTGGTCTCCAACCTGTCCTATACACTTCAGACTTGCCAGCTCCCAGAAATCACATCAGCAAATTCTTTAAAATAAATCTCTTTTTATCTCTATATATTATATAAGACACAGGGCATGTACACACACATGCAATACTGGTTTCTTTCCCTGGAGAAATTTTACTAATAACTCACTAAAGTGTAAATTAATGGAACCCAAAAGTGTATGTTTTAACAAGCCTTCCAGGAAATTCTGATGTGCCTACAGTTTCCACTGAACTGTACTACATCATCTTTATTTGCATCTCATTGACATTTTAATAGAAATTTGAACTTATACCTTGATGGATTTGTATCCAATCAATTTAGTTAAGATAAAACTGTGTTTCCTAGAATTCCCTGCATAGTTCCAGGTTAGTATGGGCCACAAAGAAAATTCCATGTGATTTGGAAAGTGGAAGTGGAAGGACAGCATCCTGCTTCACGTACTCTGAAGTTTGGAAGGTGGCATTAGGCTTTATTGTAGCTCACCTGTGGTATGGCTTATCTACTAGATCACCTGATTAGATGGGCAGCAGCAGTTTCCTGGCTCAGGGAAAGTCACTCCTGGATCCTCCTTCTGGTTTTCTAATATCTGTACCGTGAAGAAGGTTTCCAGTTTTTCCACCATTGAAACTGGAGGGATGAGGTATTAAGAAACTGAAGTGGAACATACAATAAGGGTGGGGGTTTAGAAGTTCACTAGATTAGACAAAGGGGAATGAAGGGAAGGGAGGGAGAATGACGGGAATAGGAAAGACAATACAATGAATCATATAACTTTTCTATGTTCGTACATGAATACACAGCCAGTATAACTCCACATCATGTATAACCACAAGAATGGGAAGCTATATTACATGTATGTATAATATGTCAAAACACTCTGTACTTTCATATATATCTAAAAGAACAAATAAATTTTTTTTAAAAAAAGAAAAGAAACTGAAGCAGGTTCCATACTATTCCCAGGGCTTCCTGCTCACCCTGCTAAGTTCCACTTTGTCTTTCTTTCTTCCATGTCATATCCTTCTTCCTTTTCCATCTGAAAACATAACTTTCCATAAGTTTCAGAAAAACTGTTTAACCAGCTCCCAAAATTGTGAAATGTCAAATTCCTATAATAAAGTCCCTTTTTGTTCCAAATCAGACACGTTTATAAACAGAATCAGTAACCATTGTTTCATCAACAACCAAGTCTGAAAGAAAAAGAACATTTACTCTTTTTACTTGTAGTAAATTCAGTCCTACATCATCCTGGCTAAGTTCATAAAGTATATGAACTCCCCTTGAGTTTTTGCCATATAACAACTTTTGTCTTTCTTCAAGTATCTTTCCTGCCCATTTATTTTTATATTCAGATTTTTTCTTTTTTTCGCTCTACTTTTTTATGTTCCTGTAATTTTAGCTTTTGCTCCTTATCCTACTATCTTCAGAAATTGTGAATAATTCTTTCTCTTCACTGTGTTATTACCTGTAAAATAGAAAATTTCCAGTGACCAGGTCTCCTCTGAGCATTCTTTTCTAAATGACATCAATTTATTTTCCAATATTTCTTCTCCTAAGGATCATCTGATACTTATTTAGTTATATTGTCTTTCTTATCATGTATCCTAAACTTCTATTTTTGTTAAAATATTATGATAAGGTCACAGGGAAGACCCTAGATACAAAGGAATTTAAACATCAATGATTTTATAATTTATTTACATTCATTTTGATAGACAATTTAAATAATTTTTAAAGTTGGTAAAACTTCTGCAATTCACTTAAAATAGAGACATTTTAACTCTTTATTTCTAATGCACTCTCTAACTCATAATCTAAGATTATTATTGAATGCCTTACATTGCATTAAATAGTTTCTTCAATGTTTCCTCTACAACTAGAAATCACTGTAGTTAAAAAAATCTTTCTTATTTAACATGAGGAACTGTGGTAAGATTTATTAGTAATATTTAGTCAAATCAGGTATGTCTAAATTAATTTTCTCAAATTACCTTTCCATCAAGTTCATCATTTATCCAGTTATTGGTAGTATTGGCAGAAGATCTGTTATTACATTCTGTTCTGAAATATTACTAATCTGCAAATTATAATATAGTATAGTATGGCAAAGTATTATTAATGTAGTATCATGCTATGATATACTATACTAAAAAAATCAAAATCAACATTTTTGCCAAATGATCAGAACCATCCATTTTGGTATTCAGCTAATTACACATGGATCATTTCATTTTTAACATTTAGTGTAACCAAATTGAATCATCTGTCTGGTCATAACAAAATTATAACTTTAATTTTAGATATCATAATAGAGTAGATAAAGTAGATTTAAGGAAAATGTACTCAATCTAAACGATAAAAGAGTAAAAAGGCAGTTATATTAGTGACCTACTTGCTATACTTATGAAAATATAAGAATCAGCCATTAAGATAGTCAAATAACCTTGGTATATTTTATATTCAGTACTACTTCACAGATACGTTAGAGTTTTGAATTTCAAAATAAGTGTGTGATTGATCAAAAATCATCAGTGGGAATTGCCTTATAAATAATTTGCTCAATTCTAGAGACCCATAAAATCTTTATCCACACCTGTCATTTTCACAGTTAACACACATCTCACACTGACATACAAACATACACACTACACACACATGCTCTAGTACTTCCAGAAAATGCTCTCAGAAAGTACTGCTAGGAAAAAATGATCATGGTACACTAATTGGTACACTATCTTCTTAGTGTTTTTGAATGATATTTGCCAGTGTTTTATTAAGGATTTTCGCTTCTCTTTTCATCAGGTATATCAAGTTTTCTTTCCTTGAGTTTTCTTTGTTTGGTTTTGGAAATAGGGTGATACTATCTAAAATGAATTTGAAAGAGTTCTCTCCTTTTCTATTTCATACAATAATTTGAGGTGGATAGGCATTGCTTTTTTAAAGTTCTGGTAGAACTCAATTGAGAATCCATCCATCCAGTCCTGGGCTTTTCTGTATTGGAAGGCTTTTAAGAGCTGCTTCAAATTTCATTGTTTGATATTGTTATGTTTAAGTTTTCTATATCCTATAGTTCAATTTGTGTAGGCTATATGTCTCTAGAAATTTGTCAATATCTTCAAGATTTTCTAGCCTAATGGAGTCTAAATTTTCAAAGTAGTTTCTAAAATCCCCTGGATTTCAGAATTATCAATAGTGATATTTCCTTCTTTTTCATCTCTAACTTTGTTGATTTAGGTCTTATCTCTTTCTTCTTTCTTTTCTTAGCTTTTATTTTTTCAGGGGACTACCTCTGCTTCATTGATCCTTTGCACTGTCTTTTTTTTTACACTCAATTTAATTTACTTCAACTATAATCATAATTATTTGCTATATTGTACTGATTTTGCTATTTGTTCATATTTTAGGGCCTTGAGGTACAGTGTTAGATATTTGTTTGGTATCTTTCTATTTTTTTTAATGTCGTAACTCAATGATATAAACTTGCATCTTCGAAAGGCCTTTCTATTGTCCCACAGATTTTGATATGTTGAATCTTTATTCTTGTTTGTTTCTAAGGATTTTAAAAACATTCTCCCCTGATTTCTTTTGTGATCCATTCCTTATTTAAATGTATTTATTTAATCCTCAGGTGTTAGTATGGTTTTTTCTTTTGTAATTTCTAATTCTATTCCATTATGATCCAACAAGATACAAGGAATTACCTCTATTTTTTGTGTTTTCTAAGATGTGCTTCTCGACTTAAAATATGGTCCATTTTAGAGAAAGTTCCATGTGCCACTGGAGGAAAATGAATTTGGTTGCAGATGGATGAAATATTACATAGATGTCTTTCAGTTTCATTTTATTAGTAGTATTTTTTAGTTCTGAATATTGTTTGAGATGAGTAAATTGCACATCCATGGATTTTGTTATCCAAGGTCCTGGAACCAGTTCCCCCACAGATACCAAAGGACAATGATAAGAGCACTGAATCAAGAAAACAGGTCAGCTGGGAACACGTGCATTGGGTAACTCAAATCTTCCACTGCTCTGGGCAAGTTGGTAAATGACCATGAAAGTACCACAAATACTGATCTTAGGATTAGAAGTAAATCTTGGCTTATAAACTTATTTTCAAATTCAGAATCCACAAGTTAAGAAGCATTAACTATGTTTGTGTATTATGTGGAGGAAAATAGAAGAATTTGAAGTTCTATACTCAATATAATTCCAAGTTTATAATAAAAGAGCTTTTCACTCTGTCATTTGATTTATCTAGGACAAAGATTAATATCTTGCAGAACCCTGATTTGTAGGTTCAAATGAATGAATTATAGATTTTGATTAGTTTACTTTTATCTGAAAAAGTCCATCTTATTGCATAAATAAATCTTTTTTATAACATTGTACAAAGTCATAAAGAAATGGATACATAGAAAACCATGTTTAAATCTCCAGTCAAATAGAGGAAAGAAATGGTGCCTCAAGGTCTTGGAATGTCATTTTGCAGCATTGGATAATCCCAATGAAATATGCTTTTCAATAAATACAAATGTCTACAGATAAGCAAAGGCTTATGTAGACTAATTACTTAAACAAACAATAGTTCCTTAGTGTTGCAATTGAAAATTTTAATTACAGTGAGAAGAAAATATTTTCTTATTTATATTTAGCCTGTAACATGCTAATTTACCTAAAAATAAGTAATCTTCCTGACCCCTCTACTATATCTATGTTTTTTCTTAGATGTCAGAACTCTGCTGTGGATTAAAAGAATTCAGAGAAATAGAGGAAATAATTACATTATATACAAGAGTTAAAACAAAGCTTTCCCTATTGTCTTAGAATAGTAACTCAGTTATCAAATCTGAAGACAATAAGACACCAATACCTTTAAAATATATATATATATATATATATATATATATACACACACACATATACATATTTCATGTGTGTGATGCTAGGAATTGAACCCAGGGCCTTGTGCATGCAAGGCAAGCACACTACCAACTGAGCTACATCCCTAGCCTTGATACCCTTGATTTTTAAGGGAAGCACTAAACAGGCTCCAGAACCACTTACTAAGGGTTGATCAATCTGCTCCAACAACGTGACTTCTTCCTCATTCCAAATAAGGATAGAGGTTCACTGAGAGGACTTTCTTTGACAAAATTGGTAGCATTTAAAACTAACTATCACTGCACTTGGGGCAAAAAATAAACAAGGAAGCTTTCTGATTCAAGTTCTGTTCATGCATCAATTACATTTAAGTATAACAGAAGTTCAACATTGTTCAAGAGATGATATTTCAAAGAAAACAACTGGCCCTTCATCTATCAGAGGTATCTAGAAACACACAAATGCTACTTCAGCACTTTTCCTTCACTGTATTTAAGTGTCAGGTACATGAAAACACACATATACACTCACAATTTTTTCAAGGAATGCAAAATTGGATAGATTCCAAACTCTCCAAATTATATGCATTAATTATGTGCAATTTTTTGTTTGTTTTATGCACCAATTACCTCAAGTAGAGCTGGGGAAAAAACTGTGTAGGAAAATAGTACTTTGATCATGAAAATTAGTTCCTCCATGTTTATTCTCACTTTGTAAACATTTGTGTCTCCTGTGTCATATGCTTCTGAGATGAATTTTGGAAAAATCAGTATTCATACTTTCTGGTTGTTACTGTACTTCCCAATCAGCTCTAACATTGCTTAGAAGACAGAGAATTACAGAGAATTACATTCTTACATCCTTATAAGACAAAGAATTCCTGGAAAAGGAAGAGGAAGAAATACATGTGAGGAATCTATTATAGATCTTAGATTTTCTTGAAGAAAAAATATAGTAAAATGTTGTAATTACAGGTTTCTGTAGAGAAGAATGTGAAAGTTGCAGAATATAACCCAACTGGCTGATGAAAGAATCCATTTTTTCTTTCATTCAAAAACAGTTCTTAATGTGTGCGTGTACTATATTTTACAGCTGCAGAAAAGACACTACTCCTTATCTTAATTGTATAAGTTTATAAAAAAAGATATAATGTAGATAAGTAAATAGCTGCTGTCAACACACACACATATACATTTGCACACTCACACACATGAGAGGAGTTTTTCTGAAGATGGGTGATAGTGTAATGGTATAGAGAAATGGGGAAAATAAATGAGCAGTAAATGGAGAAGGTAATCTTTAAACTGGTTCTTGAAAGATTAGTAGAAGTCACTTAGACAAGTATGAAGCAAGGAGGTTAGAGTGATGGAGCTATTTTTTTTTAATTTTTTTTTTTAGTTGTAGATGGACACAATGTCTTTATTTTATTGCTTTGTATGTGGTGCTGAGGATCGAACCCAGGGCCTCACGCATGCAAGGCAAGCGCTCAACCGCTGAGCCACAATCCCAGCCCCCATGATGGAGCTATTTTAAAATGAATGAAAGGCTTTTTAAAAAAAACAGATACTCTGGAAGGAATGGAAAATGGCAATAGTTCACCCAATTTCACAGAAAGATGGGGTACATGCAAACTAGGAAGAGCAAATGTAAGTGCAGGGGAAGATCAAGAAGCGTGCCTTTTCAAACTCTCAGGGCATACTTTGAAACAAGGAGAAAGTAAGCAGAGTACAGGGAGCCCTATACCTCAACCAGAAAACTCTACCATCATGTTACATGCCATATTAGGTATTAGTAGAAGTGTTCTACAACTTAAAAAAAATAATCAAGATTGATCTGTGTATCTCAAAAAAATAACAGAAGGCACATAGATGGACAAAAAGTAATGTTGATAGAAAAGGCAACCAAAAATAAGGATTGCTAAATCACAATCCATGAAGGACTTTGTAATGTCATGAATCTTTCATGAGACTCTTCTTCCTTGACAATTTGTTTCCTGTTTTCCTCTTATCACAGATTGCTTCTTGATATTCTACTTCTTTGAAAACTTTTCTCCAACCCACATCTTAAATATTAGCTCATAAATTCACTTTTTCACTAAAAATTTGATTGCCAAAGAGAGAGAGAGAGAAAAAAAAAATCAGAACCTTCCTGTTTATAGGAACTCCTGCTCTATTGAAAGGGACAAATATTGGCCTGATAACTCACAATACGTCAAGTACGCTCTCAATTGCATGAACAGCCTTAGTATCTAGAGCATGAAACAACTAACCTAAATGAAAGATCATTTATTCTGGGTTAAGTGAGATTTGTATTCGGATCCCAAATCTGCCATTTCCTAGCTATATGCCTCTGCACCTTTCCTTCCTTCCTCCTTCCCTTCTTTCCTCCCTCCCTCCCTCTCTTTCTTTCTCTCTCTCTTTTTATTTCTTTCTTTCTTTCTCAACATTATTTATGCATTGGTCTTCCCTCTTGTATAACAATGATGGAAGCACCTGCTTTTTTGCACTATAGTGAAGACTGAGTGTAAGCGTGTAAAGAGCTTGGTAGTGCCTGCCACCGATAAATACTGCATATATAACAGTGTTGGTGATATTAAAGAAGAGAAGAAATAAGAGAAAATAAATGGATGAATCAAAGGACACTTCACAGAGGAAATAAAATTTGCATTCCCAGAGTGACTGCCCTGTCTCCAAGGTTCTCTCCTCTGACTACCTCAGGGTAACCTAGCCAAGCTCACTGTGAGAAATGATATCCTCTACTGCCATTACTTAAAATCTCAATGAAGCTACTTCCTCCTAAAGTGACAAAATGTGATTTAAGATTTCAACTGAGTTTCCTTTATACTTCTCTATCTTGTATCCTATAACAACAACAAACTTAAACACTTTAAATATGATCTCATAATATTTCTTTATCCTACATTGTTTCTTTCTTCCTGTGTTCTCTTAGAGAATGGAGAAATTTCAGAACCATCTTAGACTCATGTCTCTTTGCTCCTCTGCTTTCTTCATCTAAAGCACCATAAAAGTCTGTTGATTCTGTGTCATTGTCTTCCAAATCCGGCTCTGCCTCTCCAAGTTCATTCATCATCTCTTACCTGAACTTCTGGCATAGCATCCCAGCTGTTCTCTACATCCAGAATTTTCCTTGTCAAGCAAATGACCAATTATGTTTATTCATTCATTCCAC
This sequence comes from Geosciurus inauris, assembly GCA_004024805.1. NCBI lineage: Eukaryota > Metazoa > Chordata > Mammalia > Rodentia > Sciuridae > Geosciurus > Geosciurus inauris. The sequence goes on from PVHX01000110.1 coordinate 317,402, forward strand.
AGACTAGTGGGTAGAGATGTCAGGAATTCTTCCACCTGCTAGAAAATCAATATCTCTACATTACTGAAGTATTTCTTTGTATTATCACAGTATAATCTTTGCAAACCTGATCACGTCAATTCTGTTAAAAGTTCAATCAGTTCTGTACTGCAGACAATGACTTAGCATGTTTTAAAAGCCCTCACATAAAGGACCCAGTTTATTTAAAGAAATTTTTTCTCTAAATCTCTGCATTTCATGCTATTAGAACTATTCTCCAGTCTCCAAGTATTACATGTTCTTCCTGGCCTCTGCACATGGTAGTTACGTTTCTGCCTTCACCACTATCCCTGTCTGAATTTAAATGACCAGTTTAATATCTTCTTCATGAAAATGAAATTGCATCTTCCTCCCACTTTATTTCCATCACCAATCTTCAAGCCCTCTGGACTTTATTTTCTGACCATTTAGCTTAAGATATTCTGACTACCAATGGAAAATAATTCTCTACTTCTCCCTAAAGAACTTACCACTTTTGATCTTGCTCAAACCTTTTCCTACACTAGTGATGTTCAAATAGGACAGGTCTATAAGAGAATCAAAACAGACAGGGAAGGGCCTAAATTGATCCATAGTTGGGGAAATTATTAGACATAAATAGAATTTTATCTTTTTTCAAAATATCATTTCTGAAAGAAAAAATAATTTTATTATTTAAACATTTAAATCTTAATTATAGAATCAGTATTAAATATATAATAATTAATAATTTAGCTGACTGTTCAATTCTGTTTCTGAACACATTCTCCTAATTTCTTCAAATGAAGGAAATTTATTGAATGAAATTAAATTTCTCCCAATGTAGTATATGTTAATATCAGTTTCATTTTCTCCTTCAACAAATATTCTTTGCATGGTTAGCACTGTGCTAAGCATGTTGCATGATAGTATTCTAGAGGCCCAGAGTACAAAGGTTTGCTCCGAAGGTCCTCACAATTTAGGTGAAAATTGAGAAAAGAAATTTTAAAATATAGTATAGTATAATAACTTCTATAAAGTCAAGTCCATAGAACAAACAGTTGTAGTCCAAGAGCTGAGCTTATAAACTAGAGGCAGACATGTAGATCCAGGAGAAGAGTGTCCCAGATTAGGGAAGGACAGATGTTGAACCAGTGCAATTACAGAAGACAGCATGAAAATCTCTAAGTTCAAGCCAGGTTTGTGCATGAACTGAACTGTGGGCTCCATCCTGAACTGTATGTTCCCGGAGCTCAGAGAAGGCATCTAATCAATCCTCATTACCGCCACAGTGCATTGTGTAGTAGGTGCTACACAAGTATTTTTCGAATAGATAAATAACAATGGTAGGTATTAAGTAAGAAATTATAGTTCTTAAATTATTTGAAAATTCTAATATACAATATATTGTTAAGGATTGGGGACAGAAATATCAATGTTTATATGAATTTTTAATCTGATCTTTAAAGATGACTTGTTGCAGATTATCAAATACATTTAACAAAAGGTGCTACAATGGAGAATATCAAAATTAGATTAAATTTGTTGTGCACCAGGACTTCTCTTTTTTTCATTTCTAGACAAAATTAATTAATGATGTCAAGACAAAACTGACATGGAAGAGATGCATACCAGTACAGGGAATATTCATCAATTAGACAAATGTATTTATATATCTATGTGTTTAAGAATGTGTATTTGCATGTGTATATATCTTTTAATTGTAATACTAAGACCTTCATTTATTATCTCACCTCATAAAGTGGTCCAGTGATAACTTGTAAAAGCTTGTCAATTCTACAATTCAGTCTGGAAACAATTCTATACCACCAGGCAATGTGGCCACAACCCATGTTTTTATGAACTAGTGTGCTATGAGTATTGCCCTACTTTCTTTACAACTAAGAAATTTTAGCTGGGTATGGTGGCAGATACCTGTAATCCCAAGGATTCAGGAGGCTGAGGCAGGAGAACTGCAAATTCAAGGCCAGCCTCAGCAATTTAGTGAAGCCCTGAACAACTTAGTGAAACCCTGTCTCAAGATACGGGGGAAAAAATAAGAGATGGGCACCAGTAATCTCAGCAGCTCCAGAGGCTGAGACAGGAGGATCGTGAATTCAAAGCTAGTCTCAGCAATTTATTAAGAGCCTTAAGCAACTTAACGAGCCGCTATCTCTAAATAACATACAAAAAAGGGCTGGGAATATGACTCAATGGTTAAATGCCCCTGGGTTCAATCCCTGATACAAAGAAGAAGAAGAAGAAGAAGAACAGGTGGGAATGTGGCTCAGTGTTAACATGCCCCTGGCTTCAATTCTCAGAATCAAAAAAAAGAAAAAGAGAGAGAGAGATTCTAAAAGAGCCCGCAGGCAACAGGCTAATAGAGATTGGCTGGTGAAAACAAAGGTTAGACAGTGTTGGGAGGACATGGATGTTGGAGCCAGTGAGACCTCAGTTCAAATTCTATATCTAGATTGAGTGATTTTTGGTAAAGGAAAACCTCATCCCTTCATTTCTCCTGATAGACCTAGATGAGTCTCACTCATCCTTCAAATTTGACCAATCACAGTCCTACAAGTCGGTAGTTTCAAGGTTGACTCTTGATCTTTCTCCCATCCTCCATTCTCCCTTGCCTCAAAATTGACTTCTCCAGTCAGTTAAAAGACCTTTCACCCAGTTACTTAGGCAAAAATCCTATACATTGTTCTTGCCTTTCCTCTTTTGTTCAAACACTGGATTTAATCCATCAAGGAGTCCTGCCAGCAACACCCTTGAAATCAATCCTGCATCTCAGCACTCCTTCCACACTCCAACAAGGCCATTTTAGGCCTAAATCCCCATGGCTGCCTCTTAATCTCCCTATCCTCTGTAGTCATCCTACACTTGGCTCTTTTTGTGACAGTCATCTTTTAAAACATAAACAGATCATGCCACTTGCTTACTCAAAATCCTAGAGAGGTTTTTCGACTCAATCAGGAAAAAGAAAGACAGAAAAAATTCCTACCCAACATCACATGCCTTGGCCCTGGTCCATCTTTGGCAAACTCTCAGAGGTCATTTCCCACAGATTACACTCAGTCTCACTTCACTGGCTTTTCTGCTGTCCCTTGCTATGCCAAGTACATATCAACCACAGGCCTTCTCCACCCCCTGTTGCCTCACATCTCTCCAGGGTTCACTCACTGCTTGCCTTCACTCAGGTCAGGGTTCCCTTATCTTCCCCAGAGAATCCTCACCTGGCTATGCTATCAGGAGGGTCTCCCTGCCCTTACTCTGTTTCCTGCTAAGTTGCTCACACTTCCTTATTTCTCCCTACATTATACAGGTATGTGCTCATCCATGGTATGCCTCCCCCTAACTGATAACAAAATATACAATAGCAAGTTTGGGATATTTTCTTTAATATCCCCAACTTTAATTATAGTGCCTTGTACATGGAAGGAGTTTTGTAAGTGTTAATTAAATGAGCATATGGCCTCTGAATTGCCCCTCACCCCACCCAACTAAATATTCATTTCAAAGCTTTCTGCGCTGGATCCATTATACTCAGCACATTTTCTTTTTTTCTTTTTTTCCAGGACTTATGATATACTTGTTTACATATATACTATATACTATATATATGTATATATATATATATACACACACACATACACACACACATACATACATACATACATATATATATATTACTGAGTTATTTGCTTTTTAGGATAAGAAGACCACATCTGGCTCGTTCATCAATATATGCTCAGAGTCAATCCCAAAATCTATTGCAAAATAAATACTCAATAACATTGTTTAGTATAGTAGTACTTGGTCATAGGGTCCAGGGCCCATTCAGTACTAAAAATAAGGGAGCCATGATAATAACAGCTATTTTTACTTCATGCAAATGGAAATTTCTTAACAAGTGCCTGTCTAAGGAGAAGAAAAAGCCAATTAAGAAGTAAATATAGGTGTGAAAAACAAGCCATTTGTCATTTCTATTTTAATTTCAGAAGACACGATCAACTTAATTTAGATTTATCATCCATAGGTAGTCATTCTGAGACAAAGGAGATGCCTGCAGTTCAGCATTCTGAGAAGTATTGTTACCAGCCAAGAAAAAATAAAAAACAGGAATAAGCAGCATTGTGTTCATTTCCTTTATTTATCTTTATTTTATTTTATTTTATTTTTGCAATACTGAGTATTGAACCCAGGACCTCCCACATGCGTGTAAGTACTCTACCACTGAGCAAAATCCCAGGCTCTGTTTTTTTTGTTGTTGTTATTGTTGTTGTTATTGTTGTTGGGTTTGGGGTTTTTTTTTTTGGTATTTTACATTTTATGTTGAGACAGAGTCTTGCTAACTTGCTCAAGCTGGCCTCACACTCACAGTCTTCCTGCCTCAGCCTCCCAAATAGCTGGGACTACAGATGTGGTTCTTTCTCTTCCTACACCACTAGGCACTGAGAAGAAATACTCTTATTGCCAAGAGTTATTACATTCAACAAGTGGGTTAATTTAAAGTATGTTTATAGAATGCTTTTGACTACATAGAAAAAAGAACTAAATTACCTGAGTGATTGAAAAGTAGTTGCCAACCCATCAGGAAAGTTGTCAACAGATTACAGCATGATTTTCAAGGGTAGCAACAGATGACAGTGATCCCTAGAAGAAGCTACATCAAATGACTGTCAAAACTACAAAGTAAAACTGAAATGTGAACCCCTCTAACACGGCATCATTTTGAATTGTTGTTTAAGGTACCTGGAAAGCTATCTGAGTTTTATATTAGAATATGCAGGAATTGGGCGTTTAATTTTTGTTTTCTCATGGAAATGTCTGATAATATGAGTTACCAGAATCCCAGATCCTTATGCCCTTACCCTGTCTTCTAAACAATGCAAGTATTCATTATTAAAACTTGTATAGGTTTTCATATTACAAGTCCAAATTATAATAGGGAATGTCTGATGTTTTCAATATCTATTATTTGATTATCAACAGGTCTTCACTAAAGAATATATGAAAAGTTTAGAAAATGCATATGTGTAATAATTGATGAAACAGAGGTGCAAAGGATTTTGTTAATTATTTCAGTCATTTAAGGATTCTTATTACCTTATTTCTGAGCTATCTAAAATGTTCCAGGAAAAGACTTGCATATTTTTTATGCATCAATCTATATTCTAGTGCACAGGAATATCTGCATATGAAAACAAACCATCAACCCTAAGAAAAACGAGGAGGGGCTAACGGTGTAGCTCAGGGGTAGAGCACATGCTTAGCACGTACGAGGACCTGACTCTGTGTTCAATCCCCAGCACCAAAGGGGGAAAAAAGGCAGGGGAGAAGCTCTTGGATGGCACAAGAGTACAGCAATAAATTAATAATAAAATGATGGACACCAATATTTGTTAGTGTTATCATATAATGTTACTGTAAATCATGTAAATAAACACCAAATGGTTTCTTCTATTGTTGTTTATCCATTTTTATTTTTCCAGTTTCTGATATAATATGAAAAATCATATTTAAGAAAATCCCTGAAAGACCTAAAGAAAACAAGAAGTCTGTAACCTGACCATACCAAATACTCTTGCCCTCAAGTTATTATTTGGGAAAGATATATTTCAGCCTACATTCTGAAGTTAATTGCTAAAGCTCAGATTATTACCTTTATTTTTATTTTTTATCTTCCTTTCTCATTACTAATGGTCTTGGAAATAAGTTAAAACTCACATGGAATAGGAACCATTATTAAGTAATTTTGGATACCTGACATACAGGCATGATCAAAATATGTCCTAAATATACACTTCCTATGCTCATATTGAAGTTCAGATCTAAGTTCAAAGCTCTAAACTGGCAGCTGTAGTATCTTTATAGATTCCAAGGGCAAGGCCATGAATTTTTTACTTTTAGATGTATTTTTTTTTACTGTTCGTAAAAGTCGGATCTCGTAAATCTGCTAGTTTAAAAAAACCTGCAGCTTTTTGAATAGTGGCCCTTGTATTTCGATTTAAACCAAATGGGACCAAACTTATTACTTCTATTCTGAAAGGTCATTTTTCATCAAGATTGTATTAGAAAATAAATCATTTAAAGCCATCCTTTGGATGGTTCCTTTCATGAATGTCTTAAGAAGAACATGTAGTCAGAGCTGCTCTGCAAAGCAAAACTTGTTAATCCAAAATGGTCTGAAGCTGCCACCTTCTGGCACTTAGGTAATATTCCTCTAAATTCAGCATTCTGCTGAACTGCCATGGCATAATTCAAACAACCTGCACAGCACTTCCATCAATATCAAAGGAGGTCTCAAAGTATGACGGAGGCAAAATGCCAATATTATGCATTTGTGTGTGTGTCTCTATATGTGTGTGTGTGTGTGTGTGTGTGTGTGTGAAATATTAGAACACTATTAACAGGAACAGGTTGCAGGGGTAGAGCTTCAGGAAGCAGGCAAGTTTCTATTAAAATCAGGCGAGTGATAGCAGCTAAGATGGGTATTCTCATCTGCCTTTGGAAACTAGAAATTTGGATAGGCTGGAGGCTTTGATTGTGTTTGTTTGTTTTTTCCAGCAGAATAAACCACAAGTTGATACTTTATCAATGGCCTGTTCGGACCCTAATCAAATTAATTCCTTACCAAATAAGCAGATTTTAGACTCAGAAAATACTTATATATAAACCAAAATATTAACAGTTGTCTGTAGTTGCAAACATTTTTAAATAACATCCATATTGATAAAATATTTTATGTATTTATCAACCTTTGTGATTGGTAAAGATAAATTGGAGTGTCTTTGGTTATATTGATCATTCATGTTAGATGATAGCTTTTCATTTTGAAGCAAACTCTGAATTAAGAAGTAAAGCCCAGAGTCCTAGTAAATGGGTCAATTGTGAATTATAAATGGGACCACGTTGTGTTTCTGACAAAGCCATTTTCTTTTTGGTAATAGTCAAAACAATAAATTAAGAGCTTTTATATTTTTCATTTAACTACTCTTTATATAATGCTTTTCTCCAGTGAAGTGTAGCAGGGTTAAATATTTAGAATGTATACAGTAGCTCCACGAAAAAAACTGGCAACTTCTTCTGAGGTGCTGAGTAATTAAACAGACATACAGTGCCTGCTGGAATTATAGAACATAAGCAAAGATTAATGAGGCCCCAAAATGTAAGGTCCCATAGCCTCCAAACAACACATAAGGTGTCTCACCTCAGCTTTCTCCATGTTAAACAGCTGCCCATTTCCAAAGCAAGCAAAATTGTTATGTTCCTGCTTGGATTTACAAAACAGATCGATAAAAACTGTGACAATGAAATTTGCTTTAAATAAATATCCTTGACTGTATTTTTTGGCCTCCAGACCGTAGTAGTAGTTCTTGACTTCTATTCTAGATTTTGGTGTATACCTGAGCAGGTATGTGTATTCTGAGTCTGTTTTTTAATTTCCTTCCTGATCTAGGAGAGCAAGGATCTAGCTCTTATACATAGTCTTCTTTATCAGGACCAGCATTCAAAATACAAAACATAGTGCAGCTTTTTTTTATTCCTCTGGTATAGCTGGCACTAAGGAGGGGTAGAGTGCTTCTGGTGACCAGGAACTTTGAAGGTTTGCAATAACTTCATGAAGGAAACGATGACTACAATGAAAAAAGAATTTTTTTACATTGGTTCTAGATTCATATTTGTTGCATTAGAAAGATAGTTATCCAAAGATGACTTGGGAAAACTGCTTTGGTCTTGATTTTAGATAGTTGTAGGAGCACACACAATGTTAATACATTGTTAGCAAAACTTCATTTACTTAACGTGTTTTTTCTTGTTCTCAGCAATGGGAACTTCTTAGAACTCTGAAATATTTTTAGCCCCTTTTTATATAACTTTAAATTTAAGATTCTTGCATGTTCAAATTCAGTTCAGGATTTTGGGATTATCTGACTCCTTTCCATAAACATTGACTAAACTCAAACCACTCAACTGTAAAATAATACAAAGAATTTTAGTGCTTGAACAAGTTGCAATACGTGCTCATTTTTAAAACACTATAAATTGTAATTAATGCCAGGCACCATTCTATGAATATTTCACTAATTTCAGAGTGTACTTAGGTTGCCTTCAAGACAATACCACACCTGCCATTTTCTATAGGTGCTAAAAAATTTCCTCTCCACCTTTCTCTTTCTTTCTCTCTCTCTCTCTCTTTCTGAAATCAGATAAAGATTTCTGCTACCCAATAAGATTGCATATTTCATGAATGTTTCAACTCTCACAAATAGTCTGTTGAATTAGTGGGCACTAGATACAGGGAACACTTAATGATACATATTTTGCTCATTATAAACATTTGTGAATATTATATTTCTATAGGCATATAGTGGAAAAAATATTGCTTTGGCCCAATCTATCTTAACCTAAGTGGCTTGACAGATCAAATAGTGTCCTCTGCAACTGCTTCCCTCAAAATTTGATGGAGACCTGAATGTTGATATGACAGAATTCCAGACCAGTCTGGAGACGTAATTCCCATACTGACTTACCTCTGGCCACCTATGCCTCTGTTATCCCTGCTAAGAACAGATTATCCCTACTGTGAACAGCTTTCTGTAAAAGATCTCCAATACGTGCTTTCAGCCATCTAACCAGATAGTGAATATTAATCCTGCCAAGGTAAATGCATGGCTTGCTGCCTGTTGTATCTTGGTGATGTTCCCAAAGACATCATGCTACTATTTTCATCATTAAGACCAAGAGTACCATCCAATTTTGGGCTCTGTGCTCCACTGGATTCAAGGTTTACATTAATTACCTATCTTCCTCTGTGGTACCCAGTGGAGACCTGGCCAAGGTACAGCAAGGTGTGTGCCTGCTGAGCAGCACCCATGGCTATTGCTGATGCCTGGGCTGACCAAGACCACAAATTTGATCTAATGCCAAGAGTGCCTTTATTCAAACTGGGCGCAGTGATGCACATCTGTAATCCCAGCACTTTGGGAGGCTGAGACAGGAGAATCACAAGTGGAAAGCCAGCCTCAGCAACGGTGAGGTGCTAAGCAACTCAGTGAGACCCTGTCTCTACATAAAAACACAATAGGGCTAGGGATGTGGCTCAGTGGTAGAGTACCCCTGAGTCCAATCACCAGTACCAAAAAAAAAAAAAAAAAAGAAGTGTGTCTTTATTCACTGATCATTGATGTGTGGGTGAGAGGATGGAATGAGTGTTATGAGTATTTCCTAAGGCCCATAAGGACATGGCTTCCCTAAAGAGGGTTATGAGGAGGTTTGTATGGATTCTATTGAAGGAAAAACTGAAGACGGAGGCAAATAATAAAATTACAAAGTCAGAAAGATGCTGCTTTTATAAGAAGTTTACTCTATTTTAAACATTGAAATTTGTGATTTGTTCATTTAATTTTTATATAGTAATATATGTTCTTATATAAGATTAATGCCCTATGCTTTAAGACACAAAAGATTGAACAAATCCAAGCTGTCTACTTCTCTAATGGAAAAGAAAGTATTCCCTGTCTTAAATAAAAATAAATAAATAAATATTGCTTTTAAAATATTTTTTAAAGATCTATTTTCAAATGTAAGAGGATATATTCTTAAATGTCCTCCAAATAAGAAACTCTTGAATTACTATTGGTAAGAAGTGTTTGAAAACCATTAACGAAGACTCTAATCCTTCTGTCCCTCCTAAAAATTATAATCATATAATCATATTTTCTCCATTTCCAAAAAAGATCTTTTCATTAATTGAGTTTATATAAATATCAAAAAAGTTAATTTGGTTCTATATGATATTCTGAGTAATTACATATATATCTGTGTGCATGTATATATATATATATATATATATATGTATATATGTATATGTATATCCCCCCCATTGGGAAGGGAAAGAGAATTTTGTGTGTATGTTAAAAGAGAGCAATTAAGTTCAGAATTTTTAAAAACATTATTTAAATAATCAAATAATAAAATTACATAAAATAGATAATTGAAGATAATTTAAATCCTTACATTTCTATTTTATTCCCTAAATACTATTTAGTGTGCTATAAATTTTCTCCATTAATTTACTAACTATATTTCTTAATTAGAAGCAGACTATTTTTTATTTAAATTAGTAAAAACATTTTAAACATATTTTTTATTGAATTGGTTTCTTGAAACATGGATCAGATAAGGGTTAGTAGATAAAAGATAAGAGATCTCAAGTATTGATAAGGTTCCTCACTAGGGGAAAAAATTCTCCTGAGCAAACACCACCAACACATGGAAATGTATTTATTTATGCATCATAAATACTTAGCAATTTGCTAATATAGTTTTATAAATCCTAAGAGAAATGTGCGGTTTGCAATAGTTGTAAAGGGATGAAATACGTAAAATTTAATTACTTTAATTATTATTTAAATGTATCTACTACTTCAAAAAAGATTTGTTGAGTAGAGTTATTTTTTAATCTGTTTTCTAATTCCTTGTGATAAAACAATTCAAAATCTATTTATCAGAAAGACTTATTCTGATGCTTAGCTTATTCTGATGCTTAGCTTGATAACTTAGTTAGAAAAACTTTCAGACCCAAAGAGATGAACATTATTATTAGATGTTCTTACTTAAGATATTCATTTTATTCATTTCAACAACAAACTATTCAAAGAAATTTGTCAGAATATAGCTAGCAAATAGACATCCTCCTTGATAACAATCAATTGTTCTGACAACTACTTATAATACCTTTCATCTATACTTTGTACAATCACAAAAAAAAAAAAACTTCTTCACTTGTTCAAATAGATTTAAAAATGCTATTTTTGAACTTTTTAAATGTGCATATATGAAAGATGTACTGGTTATAACTTTATTTTGGACCAAAATCACCTAGAGATCCCAAAGTTTCCAAACATCTCTCTTCAAAATGCTGCTTTACCATGGCCCAAGATTTTCCCAGGATCATTATTTTTTCACTCATTGTTAACATGTCACAGAAAAGTATGTTTTAAATATCTTCTAACATAAAACTTTACTAATTGTCATCAAAGAAAAAAATCAGAACGTTCAGATCACTTATTTCCTTAACCTATATATGGTACAAAAGAATTTTTATGAAAGCCCATATCCTGTTACAAAGTGTTTTGAGAGGTCTACTATTACAAAGTGTAGTGCACTTAGTGGGGCACACTTAGACTGCAATATTTTGCAATATGAGGCAAGTGAAGAAAGCCGAGGGTCAGCTCTTCCCTTAGAGGCTTCCCTCAGGGTGCCAGGTGTATTCAACCATGGTAGGTGATGGTAGGACATACCGGCCAATTAAATGGAGCAACAGCAATCTATATAGTTCAACAATACTATTAATATAGTCTAGTAATGATGAATTACTCTTATTTTATCTAAAATATATATGATCTCATTTCTAACATTCCCTTAAATACCCCAAAAGAACACTTTGTTCACTTATTAGAAAGTCAGACCCTCATATAATTAATGAACATTCATGCCTATATTCTACAATTTTGAAAACTCAACTAACAAAGAAATAATTTATATGTGAATCACCTTGGCACAAATCCTGCATCTTCAGAGATCTTCAGTGATTTACACCCCAGAACAAAGACTCTATCCTTTTCATAGATCCTAAATGTTTTGTGCCAAACACTGTGACCTCTTCTAAGTACATACTATGAGTTCCCCTTTGAATAACCTTTCTGGATTTTGCTAACATAAACGTCTAAGATGCTGTTTTCCTCCCTTACCAAGTGTCATAATCTCATACTCCTCTCGTGCTTCATGGCCTGCTCACCACAAGTCACATCTTGAGGTTATCTTCAGTGCAGGTGGAAGGACAGCCTGTAATTGTGATTTGCAAGAACTGGAGCATAGAGGCTGCAGCTTGCTGATAAGCACAATCCTACCATCCTGAGCACAGTTCTTATAAACAGGTAAGTCTTGCATTTCAAAGACAATCTTGTGGTATTTTTCCTCGTGATAATACTATTGTGGAGAATGAGGGAGGATTTCTTCACTTGGAGGTCTACTTGTCTAGAAAATGGTTAAACTCTTTAAAAATAATATACCTGTTACCTTTAAAGAATTGTCACAATAGTCCCTCAATCTCATTTGCTAGGTGATAGTAAAGCTCTTCAAATGAATAAAATAAAAATTGAAATGTGAATGAGTTGCTCTGAAACCTGAGCCTTGTTTAGTAATTTTGCTGTGTTCCTTTTTCCATCACAAATGGTGAAAAGGGCACTTCTGACTGAAAAATCCATTAGAGTGAATATCAGATTCAACAATACAATAACAAGGAGATAAAGATGCATAATTCAGCTGACAGCCAAGTTTGGTTATTTGATGCTTGTCGGCTCGCAGAAACCTTATCTTTATTAGGAATACCTACTAAAAGATTCTTCAGTGACTTCCTATCACAACACAAGCATTATTGTGCATTTAATGTGATTTCCTACTGTCTAGGAAAAAATGAAAACGAGTTCAAATCAAGATGTGAAATGATGTGAAAGGAATATCAAAAAGCCAATGGCCAAGCTTTAAAAACCATTTTTATTGCCTAGTTACATCACAAGAAATGATGAGAAATACTTAAGTACAATAGATAAAATAGATACATATTAGACTTTTATAAAATGATTATATACTTCAAATAAGGCAAAACAGAATTTTCTAAAATTGGGGGGGAAAGAGGAAAAAACAAAACCCAATCTAGGTTGAATGAGTTCTACATACACAACAGACTCATTCCCTATCACCCAGAATCTGAATCGAAATTGCATGATAAATCATTCTCATTCAATCTATTTCATGCAAGCATAAACAAGAACACAAGAAATAGCTAAGAAATTATTGCCAGACTATATTTTCAGACCTCTTGAAAGTTATTTCAAACAGTATACTACACATATCAAGTTTCATAGAAAATAAGAGTCAGAAATAAGACCATTGCTGTGATAATTTAGTTTTAAAACTTGTTAAAATTGAAGAGTTAATAAACAATAGTGCAGGTTCTCAGAAGAGCACCATCTTAAGAGACATGTTTAGGCCCGATTTTATTTCATGGTGACATAATTATACTCCTCTAGTTGAGTCACTTTCAGGGTGTGGCCAGGTGCGCTCTAGAGTGACCTCAGATGATTTGCCCAGGCCACAGTGATCCAAGTTTCAAGAATGCCAGGGTTAGGCATGAAAACTTCCATACTTTGAGGCCCTTCATTATGTATTTTGGAAAGATATGTAAAGTTCAAATGAATAAAAAGTGATGAAGAGTATATTGGCAAGGTATATTTATTTGCTTGTTTTTGTTTTGATTATATATCATATTGGTTCTATAGTTAATTCAATTTAGAAACTAATTTTCTGAAAATACCAAAAACATTCCTCAAAGAAAAGTTGTGTTTTCCTATGTATTCAATCACACAATAAATTTTAATTTACTTCCTATTTGGGGACAAAAGATTTTGTTTGACACTGAAAGATCCAGTGAACAACACCAATCTTTGAGCCAGGAAATTTTTATCGTAGAATGAGAAACCAACAAGTGTGCAGGCAACACAGTAAGTACTATAACGTATGTAATAAAGGACAATTAGAGATATTTAAAAAACTTATTCAAACAGTTTAGATTAAACATGAGATTAGTCAGGAGAGATGTTCTAGTCTAAGTGATTCTTCTTCTTTTTTTTTTTTTTTTTTTGTGGTGCTGGGGATTGAACCCAAGCCCTTGTTCATGTGAGGCAAGCATTCTACCAACTGAGCTATATTCCCAGCCCCCAAGTGATTCTTAAAATACTTTATTAAAACATAGAGAAGCAGATAAGACAGTTCCAGGTGACACAACTTGGTCCTATAGTCAGAAGCCTAGTCCACTGAATGGATGGACACAGCAGAAATTTCAATGTGACCAGAGCATAGATATTGAGAGGGGAACATGGTGAAAGATAAACTGAAGAGGTCAACACCAGCCTTAAGCAGATATTATTCAGTCTGAACTTTATCTTGAGAGCAAAAATGGGCCTCAACAACTCTTAGTGATATACATTATTATGTGTGTTATATAAAAAGGAATTTGGATTTCAGAGGTCATATGTGGTTTTTCAAGGTGATTTAGTGTTTCATTCTGGGTTCTGGCAGGAAATATGACACACTTGAACTGGGTAACAAAGGAGAGTTGAACATAAGAACTGTTGGCAAAGGTGACTTCAGATGTCAAGACATCAGCAAGATGTCGGTCTCAATATAAAGTCCTTATTATCCCTAGATTTAAAGACCCAGGGGAGAGAAAAATTACCATAATGCAAAAAGAAAATGTGTGAAGAGAGGTCATCTCACAGTTAGTAAAGGGAAGCCTCTTGCCCAGCAGGAAGAGAGCAAGGGAAATCAATACCTCGGTTCCATTTTGCATTGGTTGAATCCCATTATATGCCAGAGAATGACAAGGTATAAGGGAGCCCTTGAATGCTGTTATAAGACAAAAACATGGTAAAGAAAGGTGGAGAGAGGACCTGAAGCAAATATGAAAGCTGGAAATCAACAACAGAGCTTGGACTCAACTCTAGTCCACTGTCTGCAATTCTTAAATAAATAGACATAGTAGGAAAGATATTCAATTATGAATAACAAAAATTACCTTGATAGGCTAATATTCCTTTCCCATTTTATGGATAAATTTAAAAGTCCATTAACAATATTCAAAGAGTGGACTTATTTGAATTTTTTTTAAATTCCTAGATGTTTTAAAAACTGTGCCATAGAAGTTGAACAGTGTAATGTACCTTTATGTTCTCACAAAAATACAATGGGCTAGGCCTGGTGGTACACACCTGTAATCCCAGTGGCTTGGGAGGCTGACACAGCCAGCCTCAGCGTTAAGTGAGGACCTACACAATTCAGGGAGATCTTGTCTCTAAATAAAACACAAAAAAGCTGGGGATGTGGCTCAGTGGTTGAGTGCCCCTGAGTTCAATCCCTGGTTACCCTCCACCCCCCCCCCAAAAGTATACAATGGTATTGGTACTATAAACAATTATTGTAAATAATGAATTTATTAATTTTAAATGGAGACTATTAGAAAACCTTGAATTTCATAATAGAATTTCTAAGATAATTAGAATTCACTTACTTTACTGATAAACTAATTTACTAGTGTAAAGTGTCTTAAGAAATTAAGAAAATTTGTTTTATTATTTCCTTTCTCCATTAGAATGCTAAAGTAGATTTTCTATCTTTAATATATTAAATGTTTAATTTCTTATATTGATCTTAAGATAAATTTAACCAAAGTTTTAATTGCATACTTTATTTTCTAAAGATGATAATCAGCCCAATACAATGCACTATGAAATTGTGCATAGTAAAAATAAAAATTGGGAAAAAAGCTATAGACAAGTAATCAATTTTTAAGAGTATCATTCTTCACAAATTATGTAGCTTCCAGAATAACAAAACTGATGTACAAGACAGTGAATAGATGCACTTGACTGAGAAAATAAAGATAGTTACTTTATTTCTATGAAGGCAAAACTAGCTAGTAGACATGTTCCTTTTACTCACCTTCTTTGGACCTCAGTTTCTCCCTTTAGAAACTGAGAGAGCTAAATTCGATGATTCCTTTATTTCTCTTCTCCAGTTCTGAAATCCTTTGATCCCTAAATAAGTAAAATATCTAAGTCTACAACTAAATATATTATATCAGTAATACATAAACAAACAGTCCTGGGTTTCTCCACTTAGGTGTTATTACAAAACTTTCAACCATAAGTAGGAATCTACTTGCATGTTAAAATAGGAAAATAATATTAAATTCTTTATAGAATTGTTGGGACAATTAAAAACTATGTGAAGTGAATCTAAAAATAGCTACTATTTACACATAAGAAATAAATATCACTGCCACTCCAGGAGTCTGAAAGATTTGCCATAAATATTCTGTATCCTATTTCTGTAGTCTCTTAATGATAACAGTTTTTATCTTACTGAGTGTTGTTCCAAGTCCCTCAGGGACTATGTTTGCTGAAGAAATTACATGTGTCTTATGGTTTCCCTATGTTTGATCAGTAAGTGCCATCATGTTCACTAGAGCAAGAATGAAAAGCACAAACACGGAATGCTGCTGAGGATAAAGTGGCACAATAGCGGAGCTGCTGGCTTCCTCCTGAATCCTCCTCTGCCAACCTCATTCCAGAAATGTCTTCAAAACAGAGAACAGTTTACAAATTGGAAAAGCTAGTGAAACCCTGTAAGAATTCCCAGGGAGATCATGTGTGTTTGTATATGAGTTGTGTAATTGAAGGGTCATGATCATAGCAGTAGAGTGGCAGGTAATACTGGAAGACTTTTACTGGAAAAAAAATTTTTCACTGTTACTTTTTTCTTTCACCTGCATTTTCCCCAGGAGGATCATCATCTATCCCTCTGGGACAGAAAAATCTGGAAACACCACCTACGATATCCCTGTTTGACTAGGGAAGGGGAAAGTAAGCTTAGGTAACACCAATTCCAATGGGGTGGTAAGAGAAAAGGAGGGAAGGTTAGTTCCAATGGCTTCCAAAGAATCCCTCTACCAGTTCTGCACCAGCACCGTGTCTCAATAAAACCTTCAAAAATTGGCACTACCCTAAGCAGTAGGATCTCTGAAGAGGGAGCAAATGGATAATGATGAATCTCAGATTATACTTCCAGGGACGCTCCACACTCTTAGCCCTCCATAATCAGGCAAAGATAGGAACTAGAGTTTTATCCCTTTGGGAGGACCACACTATGTTAATGATGATACATGCAGAGAAATATGAGTTATCAGGAGGAGGTACTGTGGAATGACAAGACTTCCAATATCATCAGACAAATATCACAAAAGAAAATCATCATACCAAAAAGTCCCGAAGGCAGGAAAAGGGAGATTTCAAAGATAACCTCAGCAAAAGGGAGGTGCTAAGCAACTCAGTGAGACCCTGTTTCTAAATAAAATACAAAACAGGGCTGGGCACGTGGCTCAGTGGTTGAGTGCCCCTGCATTCAATCCTTAGTTAAAAAAAAAAAAATCCTGTAAACAACAAAGCCAAATCTGAGTTCCAAATTGAACAATAATTAAAATACTGGCACTCCATATTCTCAAAGAAAAAGAGAGACACAACTTTGAACAACGATTTATTAGATGAAAATAAGAAATATAGGATATAGAAACATTAATCGTTACATAAAACAAGTGTTGAATAACTAAATGAACACAGAAGAAGAATATGTCAATGATCTGGAAGAATCAGAAAAAGAAATTTTCCAAGAAGTATCAGGAAGGGTTGAAGAAACTATAACAAGAAGTTAGGGCATAGGCACATGGCAGGTAAAAATAAAAGTGTTAAAATATTTGTAGAGACAGTAAAAAAAAAAAGTGAGAGGATAAAATAATGAAGAGAAAGAAATAGCTGAAAAAATTATCTCAGAAATTCCCATGAATTTTTTAACAAGTAACATTTGAGAAGAGTTGGAAAGTCTAGATGTTTACAAATTGCCAAGTAGGAAATATAAGAATGAAACCTAAACAAAAACAGTGAAACTTTAAGAATTTCAAAATAAATTTGCAAACATTTTAATAAAATTAAAGAAAGAGAATAAACTTTGCAACAGATTTCTCAATGGCAATATGGATTGAAAGGAGAAAATAGTGTAATATTTGCCAGGCACATAAAGAGAAAAATGAGCAATTCAGAATTTGATGTCTAACTAAAGCAGCATTTAAGTACTAGAATAAAAAAAGACATTCTCCATCATAACAAGGGCAGGGTATTCTCATAGGAAACATCTTTGAAAACATCTTAAAATATTTTAGCCAGAAAAGGAATCAATCCAAAAATATGCTAGAAATACAGATAAGTAAGTAGCAGGAAAAATGCAACTGGTTCTGCATCTGGGTCACAGTGGGATTGTGAAAGCTCACTCCATCCCCTTGGCACTCATTCATCCCAAGATTTTACTACAAGCTTTGTCACTGCACTGCCAGGCAGCCGCTAAATGGGAGCCAACTTAGGGCAAAGATACTTGGAAAATCTGAGTCATATAAAACTTAATGATGAGTGTCTATTACATGAACTATTCTCAACAAGTGACATATTTAACACATAAATTTCACCTTACAATTTTACTCTAAATAAGTAAAATTAATGAAGTATCATTTCTAGTTCAGTGATAGACACACAGCAGCTGTTAGAAAACATTAGGCTATTTTTTTCCTGCATATTTATCAATGATTGGAGATTAAGCAAACAAGAGGCCTGTATCAAAGAATGGCTAAATCAGATGAACATCTGTTAACTTCTAAGTGTGTTAATTTTCATCACAAATAGTAGTCAAATGCCTCTTTTGTCTCTAAACTGGACTAGAGCTGTGCCCTAATACCATTCTAAGCTTTCTCTTCCTCTAAGATACCACAGAAAAAGTTTAAAAACCTGAAGATTTCCAATTCATTTAGCTTCAGATTTTAGAGCATATACACAAAAGTCTGAAGAAATATCTGAAAAAAATTATATTTCCCTGATAAAAAATTGACTCTTTCACAGTCCAAAAAAGTGCACATGAAACTACAAATACCTATCTATCTAGGTAGATAGATAAATAGACAGAGATATATATCCCACAATTATAATACATGTCAAAAAAAGTGACATAGATAACCATCTGAATAATTTAGAATCTGATATTAGTTTCAATACGGTTATTATTATGGTATATATCTAGGTTCTAGTTTTGTTCTTCAAGCTTCTTACCTTCAGTTAAAAGAAACAAAAACGTCCTATTGGTCTGGCAAGATTTAGACTTGGTTTGTTTCTTATCATTATCCCTAGGAATTCTTTACAGATGGCCATATGTTCCACATTTTTAAAGGGTATGAATTTTAATTTCTTAACTTAAAAATACATTTAGATTTTAAAAACAAAATTCCATATTAGCTATTTCCCAAAAAGAATTTATACTCCAAACTTAAGAGAGAGTAAAATAGTTGCAAGAGGATGGAATAAGTTGTCAATTTTCTTGCATTGTTTGAAAAATAAGTAAGAAGTTTAAAAGGATATAAAATATTGAATAGTACTATTAACCAACTTTATTTATTCAACATTGGTAGAACATTCCACCAAAAACATGAAAAACCTACATTCTTTTCAACTGCACATGGAAATTTTTTGAAATCAAACATATTTTAGTTCATAAATCTGGCATGAAGTCATTGATGGGACTGAAATCATACAAAGTGTGTCTAATGATGACAAGTATAATAGAAACTATCTGAATTTAAATTAAGTGGAGAAAACAAAAAACATAAATATAACAAGTGATACACAAAGAAATGGAAAAATATGAAGAGCTTTATATCTACAAAAGAAATTGAATCTATAATTAAAAATCTTCTATAAGAAAATCCAAGACTCACACTGTGTTGCCTGTGAATTCTATCAAACATTTAAGAAAGAAATAACACCAGTATTTCTGAAATTCTTGCAGACAATAAAAAAAGAAGAGACAGTTTGCAATTCCATTTATGAATGTAGTATAATATTGAAAAACATCTGTCAAGGATATTGCAATACAATAAGAGGTAAACATTTCTCGTGAATATAGATCCAAAAATTCTAAACAAATAAAGCATGATACATTCAGTGATATACAATAAGAAAAGATACATAACAAGCTTATTCTCTAAATGCAAAGTGAGTTTAGAATTTAAAAAATAAATTAATATAATTTGCCACATTACCTGAATGAAAGTAAAAAGGTATATGATAATCTTGAGACTCAAAAAGATTCACTCTCTAGTTGTGACCTTTAAAATGTCTCAGCAAAAATTGATTTTATACATTTGTCTGCCTAGGAATTCTTTAAAACATATAATTAGAATTAATAAGGGAATTAACAAAATAGCTGTATTCAAGATTAATATATGTAAATAATGCATTGAATTTCCATGTGCTAGAGACAGAAAAAAAGAAAAATTTTAAATTAAATTTTTAATGAAAAATGTTAAATGCCATTTAAAAATCCCACTATTACGATGTAAATATATGACTAAATATAATGAAAGATATCTGTAAGCACTGAATTAATAATCACAAAGTTACCTGAGAAAAATTAAAAATCCAACTAATTGGAAGATATAGAGCAAATGAAAAATCCCACAGATTACCAGTAAGAGTCTAAATTTGTACAGGAAAACAGATTCACAGTATCTACTAACACTGTATGTGAACATCATCTATGTACCAGCAAATGCACTTTGAAGTATACTCAAGACAAATGCATACATTTGTGCATCAAATATGATATACAAAATGTTTGTCCAGGGCTGTAAATATAGCTCAGTGGTAGAGTGCCTATCTAGTATGTATGAGGCTCTATGTTCAATCCTAAGCCCCACCTCCAAAAAAAAAAAAACCCTTTCAATACCCCTGAACTGCAAACAGTGCAAATATCCACCTAAAGTTGAATGGTTAATAGTGTTATCCAGTGATATATATTAAGTGTGATGTTGATTTATCATTAAAAAATAAACCAATTGTTGATTTAATATATGCAACTATTTATTATATAGCAAAAACCAAGATGATCATCTCTAGTATACAACAACATGGAATAATCTCAAAGATATATATTTAGTAAAAGAATTCAGTATAGTCAATTCAATTTGGAAAAGCATATTTATATGGAAGAGAAATGTGGGAGTCTTTGAGGAAGAAGGAAATGTTCTGAATATTGCTCAACTAGTGGTTATATGGGTGAATACATATGGAAAACACAACAAGTTCTACACCTAAGATTTATATAGGGGCAGTAGAAGTAAACAATTTGTCTATTTGTGCAGTGACGGCATGTTCCACAGACCATCTCAACGCACTTTCACCTGGTATTGATTATAATATTTTCATTTCCAGATTATTCACTATATGAGAATAGAGCACCTGATTCCATCACCTGTTTTTCATTATATCTATGTCTCTAACTCACTGCTTTCCCTATGATATACATGCAGCACAAACATAAAAGGCAAATATGAGTGATAAACATAACATAACCAAGTACAGTGCCAGAGAACAGCACATGTTTAAGATAGTCTTTCTTTCCCTTTTTAATAATACAAGCTAATTTTGAAATTAATATGAAGATTTTCATCAAAATATTCCTTTCTTTCCATAGCAGAATTCTTTCTATAACATGTGTTGTGTGGTATGTTTCCTCGATGATGTGATTTTTTTCTAAAATATAAGTCAAAGAAGATGATAGAACTACTGTTGTCAGTGGACAAATAGCAAAAGTTTGAACAGTGTTTAGCTTCTATTAAAGGTGAGCAATGTGATATTTGGAGAATAACATTTGATTTTTTCACTGTGTTTCAAAATAAATATTCCTAAATAAACATAGCTAAAATATGTAATAAAAATATTTCCCAAGAGTTCAGAAATGGTGCAAGTTGAATTCATTTAGATAATTCAACCATTTTAAATAAATTGTGAATCAGAGACTGATATTCTCAAGCCAGTGCTAAGGGTCTATCTGTTTCTATTATAATTACTTCCGGGTTATATAGCATAAACAATGTCTTTGCTTGGATCTGGGACAAAGAAAGGTTGCATCTAAAAGAGATAGACAATTAGCATTAAAAGCAGCTGAACCCTAAAAATAGGAGAGAATCTGTATTTCCCAATCAGAAGGAAATGGCATAATTCCAATATGAGTCTTAAATTGTAATTCACAGAGACAGACACAAAATTACTAGCATTGATTCGTGATTAAACTGCTGCTCACATGAGCAACTACATGAAGTATATTTCTTGGGTGAGTAGCAGCAGGAATATATTCATTTTATGATAGGAAATTATTTTCCTCAGCAGTGACTGGAGAGGTCAGCTAATCAAACATAAATTCAAATGACTGATAAAGGACTTGAGGAGCTTATAATTATGCTAGAGAAGAAAGGGCTATTCCTAAGGGTGTTGCCATCTACTAGCATAACTCTATGATGTTGGATCAGTTTTTAAAACTGCAATGACCCATTCTTTTAGAAAATGTATGAAAAAGGAGATTGTGAAAGATATTTTGCAAAACTGTCTTATAACAATCACAATAACATGCTTAAAACTCCGTATAATTCCTCTAAGTCTCTAATTTACATTGACTAAGTTGTGGATGTGTATGTGTAGGTGGGTATGTGTGTCTTGAAGTCAAAGATAATGAATAGGGGTGCTTCCTCTTTTATGACACATCTACATAGTTTTTCTCCTATTGAGATAATTTTAAGATAAATATCTAATTTATTTTACAAATAAATCAAGTCTCATTTTACAAATGAATCAAATCCTCAAAAAACAGTCTAGGAAGTTGTTGCTTTACCTCAAATGAAGAAAATGGGAATATACTTCCACTAGATAACGCTAGTTTTAAACTTTTTGAGAAGGAAGTTTTACAGTGACAAATATATCTGTGCTTTTTTATTTGCAGTGATCAAAACATCCTACCTCTAGCAGAATCTATGAAGATAGCAAATGCCTTAAGAGTATTTTCAAAAGGTATAGCCTCTCTAGCCAGCTACAATTCGAAAGCGGAAAGAGTGGGAACCTTCTCGGCAGATGGGATGGCATAATGTGGCTGGGACTAGGGATTTGCATGAATATGAATTACAAATAGCACAGATAACATGGTGTTCAAAAGCTGTTAAGAATCTTGAATGTCAAAGTCATTTAGCTGACATTTGGAAGGACATAATTACCTTAAGAACATGGAAATGGGTTGGTCTAAATTGCATGGGCAGAGAATCACAGGACACACAATGGCATTGCTTTGGCAATAATTGTGACAAGTGGGCATGGCTAAGTAAGCCAAGAATGGCACACATTAATGCAGTGACATTTTTTCAATGTGTGCTGCCCTTTCAGAAATATGCATATGAGGCCTAAATAACCTCTGACCCATTATAAAATAACAGGAGAATGAAAAAAAAAAAAACTACCATAAGCTCTATCACCAGCAATCTTTAAAAAAAAAAGAAACAAGAGTTCATTTACATTATGCAGAATTATATTTTTCAAACACTTAAACTTCGTTTAGCAATTTCAGTCCCCCAAATTTCATCATGTGTAGGTTTACTTGCAATTTACTGAATGGTATCTAGAGTATTCATTGAGAAGAATAACAGTTCCTGACTTTGGAATACGATACTGTTGACTAAATCTCCTCTATGTGTAACATAAATAATTAACCTAAAATCATATATGTAATTAGAAAAAAATTTCTCATTTATTAAAATATATAAGCTAGATGTGTGAAATGTGAGGCCCAGTGAGAGGCTTAGGAAGTATACCAGACATTGTACACACAATAACAGGTCAGACCATGTCTCTCTGAGGAGATAATTTACCATACTTGTGGGGGGAACATAAAATAAGAGCATATTTTATGCCCTAATTTTTGTCATTGGTGCTAGGCCTTCAGTATCAAGGTTGATATTAAAGGACACTGCAATAAAGTAATGCTCCATTAACATTTCATCAGATAATCACATATCATTTCTGAAATATTGATTAAAATTCAACACTGGTGATGCAATGAACACTTTAATATCTACCCACTAAAAGGAAATTTGCGAACCCTAATTAATATTTCATTTTCAAAACTGAATGAGATGCTTGATTTCTTTACTAGATCAAAATCCCAAGGCTATAATAACATTTCAAGCCCCAGCAAGTAGACTTCAATTTACACTTCTATTTACCTCCACTCTGATGCCAGCCCTGATGGGCCCAGACTCACTGATCACCATTTTCCTCCTATTTTCAATAGCACCTGCGGTCTATTCTGCACCATTTAACACTTACTCTTGTATTATTTGCTGCTCTCTCATATACATCAATAATTTCTCCTTAGTGGAAATACATAAATTATTTATGGGAGGGTTAATAACATATTCAGGATATAATAGTTACAGATAGAACTTGTTGATAGCTTATAAAGATACTGATTGTTGTGTGGTAATGAAAACAAGCTTCAATTTCTCCTTATATTTTAGTAACTATGCTAAAATCTGGAATAAAAAGACAAAACACATGCAGTTTCTTCTATAAAGATCATAGGCTGGGAAGTCAGAAGCATAGATAGATGGATACATAGTTAGAAATTAGAGTAATTGACAGACACAAATGATGAAAACAAATACAATGAAAAGTCTAGAAAGTAAAGTGGAAGATCCAATGGGCTTCTGCCAATGAAAGCAATGAACCCATTCATCGTAGTGAAGACTATTTATTAAGTGTAAAATATTTCAAGGTCAAATCTCAAGAATCTTTCAAGATCATGCAAAATAGCATTGATGTAACATTTGAAAGAATGACAAAAATAAAACTGATGTTAGCTGATCTCTAATTTAACCTGAGTTAACAAAATTCTATTCACTATAAAATAATTGTGTAGTATTCTGACCAAAAGAAGTTGATTAATTATGAAATATGATGATCAGAATCAAAAAAAATTCATTTGTTCAATGAATGAACTTTGAGCATATACTTGGAGCCAGACAAAATGTAAGTGTTTGAGGGAAAATGAGCAAGAATTTCAGGTGTGTCCTTGTAGCATTCACACTATTTTTCTCTGTGTTTATTTTGACTCAGTGTAAATCTAAAGTTCAAATTATAAAAGTTACATTTTCCTTATAGTAGTAATAATGTAAACATATTGTGGAAAAATTAGAAAACAAATAAGAGTATTGACAACAATAAAACTATCTCTTTAATACTTAACATTTTTATTTTTTCCTGAATATTTTTTATTTAAAGGTAAATAGCATAATGCCCATTGCTAGAAGGAAAAAATGTCAATATTTTAAAATCTAAGTTCTCCTTGCATATAAATTTATATTATGTTTGCTATGGCTTGATGTTTAAAATTTTCTACCATAAATGTTCACAAACATAATTATAATACCTTCACATCTCACCAATTCATTCAACAAATAATTATTCAAGATTTGCTGTGTTCATGACACTATTTTAAATGCCCATGATACAGCAGGGAACCAGAAAGACAAGGTCCCTTAACCTGAGGGAACTTGCAATGACTCTATGACTTTTCCATAATTAATTCATTAATTTATTAGTTTTGAACACAGATTTATTACTTATCACAAGCATAAGGAAGTGTAGTGAAATTCTTCTATAATTATGATATTTCGGATATATCTTGCAAAATCACTCTAAAGGATAATTCAATATCCACATGCCCACCTTCTGTGTAAGAATAATCACAGCATTATACACTGAAGGCTTTATATCTTTTCTAAAAGCCTTTACAAATTTAGTAGTCAAAAAGTGACTTCTGAAATTGTCTTTATTGATTACAAGATTGCATAGATTTTCTTAAATTCAGTGGTAATTTTTATTTATTCTTTATTTAAACTGTATGGACAAAATATGTATCTATTACCCCATTGATGGAATCTGTAATGAATTTGTAAGTGAATTTGTGTGCTTTTTGTCTGTAAACTTTACAAATATTTCCTTCTGGCTTTATAATGAAAAAGGGTTTTCGTATTTATGTCAAATATTCACCTTTGTTCTGTAGATTTATTTTACATCTTTATCCATCAATTTTTCTTATTAATATTGCATACAACACAAATATCTAACTCAAATTTCTCTCATATTGTTACCATTCACACAGCAGCAGTGTCAGTAGCCAGGAAGAACATGAACCAAGAAGACAAGGTCCCTTACCTTCAGGGAACTTGCAAGGGCTCTATGACTTTTCCATAATTAATTCATTAATTTCCTATTCTTGAACACAGATTTATTATTTATCACTAGCATAAGAAAGTGTGGTGAAAGACTTCTATAATTATGTCATTAAACCCCTGCATTATTGCCTAATGATAGAGTCTTTTAAAAAAGTCATATGTATATACAGTTTGTGTATATACACAATATCCACTTAATATCCACTAAGTTCTTTTGTGTGTGTGTGTGTGTGCCATGACTCATTGCAGTAAGTAGAACTTCTAAAACAATATTATAATAGTAGTAATAGCAAGTGGGCTTGTCTTACTATTATATAAATAAAAATTACTGAATTAGTTATTGGCCTATATATTTTTATAGAACTAAAAACATTTTCTGTTGTTAATTAATCAGTATTTGATTGTTTATAAGCAATGGGTATTATATTTCCTTAAATGTCTTTAAGCATTATTAAGAACTTCATAAAAAATTTTTAAAATTTTTACTTATAGAGTATATTAATCATCTTTCTAAATCAAATTCCATTTGCATCTATAAATAAATTTTTTTAAAAAAATTTTTAGTTGTATATGGATCTTTATTTTTATGTGGTGCTGAGGATCAAACCCAGTGCCTCATGTGTGTGAGGTAAGCGCTCTACCACTTGAGCCACAATCCCAGCCCCTTAAATAAATTCTTGACTAAAATTTACTATATTTATTATGCTACTGGAATTTATTTGTCGCTTTTATTTTGGACTTTTTGGTACTTATATACTTACCTAAGATTTATCTATAGCTTTATTTTTATGAAATGTCTTTATGAGGTTTTAGGATTGACATTTTCAGAGCTTTATGAAATAAATTTGAATGAATCTCACTTTTTAAATGTTCAACTGTGATTTAAATGCTAATGGTTTTATGAGGTCTTAAATCACTATCTGAACTTAAGAACATCTTGCCATTTATACATAGGAAATTTTATCAAATATAGTAACATATCTGGAAATATCTGGCAGAATAGTAAAATTCTATGTAGCTTATTTCTATGAGAAAGAAAAGAAGTGGAACCAAGGGACTTTACCATTTCTTACAAATTTCTAAGCACCATAAAATTTGTTTATCAGGGTGCTCAAACTTCTCATCAAATACAGACACATTTGTATGTCTCCACACCAAGAAGATCAAGAACTGTTGTTATTTTAAAATATTATTTTGTGTGGCACAGCTAGCCTCAGCAAATCAGTAACCATAAACGCAATCATATATTTAATTTACCTTGGGTCAGAGGGTTCTCTTTAATGTACAGCCAAACAGATATCAGAAAAGACAGTCCACACAGCACAGATTTCATATCTGCTTTTCTATATCAATATAATACTTGCTTTATTTTTCTTTTTGTGTTGTTTTTTTAGTGACTATACTTGACAGTATGTCACTTCAGCCAGGAGTTGTATGAAATAAATTTACATTTGTGTTAAAAATAATACTTTTATCTTATTCCTTTCAAAAAACCTAATATGTATGGTACATTTTATAGTTGTTTATTAGCATTATTTCCTAAAAAGATAATTGCTATGAATATAGAATTGATAAAATAATGTGAAGGTGAGGTATCATTTAAGTAGGTTGGCAATTATGTTTAAAAGTAATAATGTTTCTCTAAATCTCTGCACTTATCTCGAAGTGCTACTTTCTTCCTAATGCCTTTAAATCTCAGATATCTTCATGACTGACTGGATGTGTGAGTGTGGCATGACAAATTTAATTAAAAAGAGGAGATATGCTGCTGTTGAACTTTTGCAAACACAACATTTTCAAGTGTAAATGGGTGACTTTAGACCTTGTGAAGAAAAGACAATATTGCATTGTCTATCTTGCAGGTCATGGGTTGCTTGTACAAATCGTGCGTATATGACTGACGTCACTTGGCTCAATGAACAATGCCAGCTTATCAAGCACCATGAGAACTGCATCTATGGAATACATTCATTTATTTTCTTTTGCATAGATTTCCTGGGAATTTTTCTTCCATTTTTAAAATGTAGAGTGATTTTGATTTTCTTACTTTGGAAATTCTCTATTTCACTTTATCAGTGTGATTAATTCCTTTCATGTCTTTTGAGATACATTTTCCTCATATGTCAATGGTTCAAGGGAATCAGATGATTTTTGAGATCTAATCTTTGTGTATCATATTATAATTTGTAGTTGATAGAAGGCATTAGCATTGCAGATGACACTAATGACCTGAATTTGATTTTAGGTCTCTTACCTACATTTAGTCTAGCTAATTGATTTATACCTGTTGAATATTTCTTTTAAACTAACAGTAACAATAGTAACAGCCCCTACATTCATAGAATTGTGGGAAAATTAAATAAGATAATATTTGTAAATAGTTTCATACTACCAAGCACATGGCCAATGCTCATTAAATGTTAATATTATAATAATCATTAGTCTTTTGGTATCAAATACTAACATCAGGAAAGGCATGTAATATAGGATATACATCCTATATTTAAAAAAACTATAATCATAATCTGAATCTTCTTGTTAGTTAAATTGTATGCATCTGTCTTAAAATTTCTCACATGCATGCTTTTCAGAAACATTTAGTAATTTCTTACTTTTATCTCTTCATCTTTATAGGAAGAATACTAGAATGCTATAGGCATATTGTGACTGATTTTGAATAAATCATTTTGATGTTCTTACGATTCATCTTATAAAAGCTAAAATAATGAGGACTGAACTAAAGTTAAGTGCTTTCAGTGGGCTGACAGAATTTTCAATGTGTTATTACTAAGAAAGCAAAGTCCACATAGAAGAAAAACTAGAAAACTGAATTGTAAGTTTAGGTACTAAAATTATGTCACATTTTTAAATAAAATAATAGTAGATATGCAAATCATATTCACAGGTGACAGGTGACACCACTAATGTAAATAGTAAAAAAAAAAAATGGGTTAGAATTATCAAACTATAAAATTTGGAAAATTTGTGCAAGTAAAATATTATTAGAGAAAATCAGAAACCAAAGCAGAAAAGAAATTTGATGGAAGAGATTTCTCTATTAGCTTGCAGTGAATATTTCAGGTTTGGATTCATAATAAACTCACTAGTTGATGAGACTGCAAAAAAATTAGAATACAATCTTAGGCTTTCTTTTCATTGAAGAATAGGATAGAGAATAATGGTCGTGAAGCAGACCTCCTGGCACATACCTGTAATTCCAGGAACTATGTAGGTGGAGGCAGGATGATCTCAAATTTGAGAGAAGCCTCACCAATTTAGCAAAACCCTGTCTCCAAACAAAATTTTTTTGAAAAAGAACTAGGAATATAGCTCAGGGATAAACACCCCTGATTTCAATCCCAGGGTTTAAAAAAAAGAAAAAAGTGCTGGAAATCCCATATTATTCCATTTATTTCATACTGGAAAAAAGAAAACTAAAGAATTAGATATAGTTTTCTATATCACAATTTAAGTGTAACATTCACCATGGAAGAATATTGGATAGATATTAACAAAATGAGCTGTGTATGGAAATGGAATGATTTAAAAGACTTGAGGACATTGTTGAGAACCAGTAAAATATAATGTTATCCCAGTATGACATGTCTTCAGAGAAATTTCTTTATGATTATTGACAGGAAAACTTTCAACACCCATCAACAGAACTTTTTGACTTGAATAGACAGGGAAAAGTATTTAACTGGTCATATTCCCTTTTTACTTCTATTACTTAGAAACTCAGAATTCACTCATCCATGTATTCAATGAATATTTATTATATATAAGATGCTTTTGTTTTATAGTTACTGAGGAAGCAACAGTGAAAATGACAGACAAGAAACTTTCTCTTATGGAACATGCATTCTGATGGGCCTAAAGGGCAGAAAGAAAGATATAAAACAAGAAAGGAAACACATAGGTAATAACTTCAGAAGAAGATTTACCAAGGGAATTAAATAGGTTGACGGGATTGAAAGAGTCTAGTATTTATAGTAGACATGGGAGTTGAGTCCTGACTAATTCAGGATAACTGCCTGATCTCTGAATTCAGCGCTATTAAGTAAGGGGAGCTGCAAGTATAAGAGCCCTAAGAAAGGCAAGAAACTGGACCATCTATGAACAAAAATCAAACATACAAAAAAACCTAAGGAGAGGCTACAAAAATGCCAGGAGCTCAGTGAACACAAAAGGAGGTCCAGGAGAAAGGCCACAAGACATACTGCAGGTCCTGAGGTATTATGGAGTAATTGGGATTTTATTCCATGTGTGAGGGAAACCATGGGAATATCTTAAACAAAGGACAGCATGATATGCTTCTTGATTTTAAAGTGATCCATCACTCTATAAAGCTGCCAGGTCCTCAGAAGACTATCATTTATGTATGTGAGCATACGCATTCCTAGTTTTACCCACCTTGACTTTCTGTTCTAATTTCTTTATTGTCTAGTATTAATGGTCAATTTATTAATTAAATTTTAATATTTAGCTTATATGTATATCCTCAGAAGCTAATTCAAATCTTACCAAATAAAATTTGAACTATAAATTTAAAAATTAAATAAATTATGATATTTTTGAGAAAGATTAATTTTAAAGACAGAAATTTGAGTTTAAAATCCTATCAAGTCTGGGATTCGAAGAATCTCTTACATCTAACTGCTTAAAGATATCCTTGCTTTCCTCTGGCAAATCAGATAGAATCTCTCAATTTGTTTTGGCTTTTAGAAACACATAGAAAAAGATGTAGGTTATTCCAACTGTTTGGTAAATATTCTCAAAGCCTAGCTGACTCAAATGAGAGAGAAGAAACAGAAAAAAGACAAATAAGAATTATTATTTCAACAATGTATTGTGCATATTATAACTTATGCCTAAAAGTGTTATTTTACTCAAAGAATCATCTGATAATTCTGTCAACAAGTCACTGGCTAACCACGCACATTGCTTTCTGATTTTGCCTAACATAGATTAATTTTTAAAATTCTGTTTAGAATAAAATATTAAACATGTAAAAATATGTATTTGGGCAAATTAATGGAGCAAGTAAAAAGGATACAGATTGCTTTTCATACTAAGAAATGGAAGGAATAAAACTATCCATAGGTCAGAAAATGAATATAAATTCTGATGTTTATGAGCTTCAGAAGAATTAATTTATAATTTTTTCCATTTCTACCTTCAGTCTATGATTACATGAAGAATCAATATCTATAGTGCTTTGAATGTTCTTCTTGAAATCTTCAAAGTCCTTTTGTAAATGGACCAACCACCATCTTCCATTAAATGATAATTATTTTTGATAACCATTAGATAAAACCAAGAGTGATGCTCAAAATATTTAATAGCAGTAAGATAGACACACCAATCAGGTGGACAGATAAAAAGAGCAAGATGCTGAAAGTGCCTGACAGCACCAGGCTTTAACTCTGTATTTGTTGGATCATGAAAGATAGAAAGTGTACTCTGAAAGCTTTTGATAGAGTAGACCAATCAAACACGAGTCAGATGTTAGCAGAGCCTTTCAGTGCTTTAGCAACTAATAACAATTCTACATGCTTATAGCAGCTGACTACTAACCACATATCATTCCATGATCTAGGGAAGTTGAGGAAGGTAAAATCAAGTATTTCTTCTCTCTGTATTAAGAATGCAAAACAATAGCCTGGCATGTAATTACACCAACTTGGGAGACTGAGACAGGAGGATCCCAAGTTCAAGACCAACCTCAGCAATTTAGTGAGTAAGACCCTCAACAACTTAGCAAGATCATGTCTCAAAATAACAAATACAAGGAATGAGAATGTTACTCGGTGGTTAAGTGCTCCTTGGTTCAGTCACCAGTACCAAAAAAAAAAAAAAAAAAAGTGAGAGGGCGCAGGGAGGGAGAGAGAAAGAGAATGAAAAAAATAAAATTACCATCTAACAGATGATATATTAGTGATGTGACTTTAATTTCAGTGTTAAGTCATACTCTACCTATTCTATCTTATGCAGTATTTTAGAATACTTTATATTAAATGCCAATTCTTCAAAAAGAACTGTCCTGATCTCATTAATAATAAGTTAATAAAGAGAACCTTCCCAGTTAGCCTTTTTCAAATGCTTATGTCAGTTTCCTTCAAATCACACATCACAACTTGCAACGTTTAATCTGTTTTTGTTTAATGTCAGTGTTGGGGATTTGCATTTTTACTTGGCGTGTGTATGTGTGTGTGTGTGTGTGTGTGTGTCTGTGTGTATTTTACTCTGGTTCTTCAGCTACAGCAAAAGTTTCTTGAGACCAGGATCCCTTTTGCACTGTACATATTTGTGTTCCCTTTGTATTCACCATGGCTAACACAAAGATGATTAAAATTTTGTTAAATAAAATAATCAGCCTGTTTCACTAACAAAATTAATGCCTACATTCCCATTTCAATGGTCATTTACTTCTCTTTTAGCAATGAATGCTTCATGTTGTTTATTAATGATTTAAGATCCTTGAGAATAGGAAGCACTTTTCATTTGCTTTGTGCTCCCTTCTGCTAGACCGTGCCAGGCCCACAGATGGAGATATTAAATGTTAGCCGAAATGACAATGGTAGACACAGAAAACTACCACTATTGCTTCTTTACAACAAAGACAGAATTATTTGGCCAGATTTTGAGATGCTTAACCGCTCAAAGGCTGCATTTCAATCTCAAAACATGGGGTTTATTCCAGGATCATATGAGTTACAATTTTAAAAAAAAAGAAGAAGAAGAAGAAGAAGAAAAAGAAGAAAGGAATGCAAACCATTTCTGACTGGAAAGCATGATCTTATTCTACAAGTCATATGAAAACTCCAACAGCAAGTCACTAACAAATCACAAGAATTTCTGTGCAATTATGCATTTCAAACACTTTGCATTAAGAGTCAAAGAAGTCTTAAGATAGTCTGATTCTGGTGTGGATTCCAACTTCCGTGAAGTTGGATGATCAATTAGACTGTCTAAGGAGCATACAAATTGCTTCAACCCTTCTCCACTTCAGCTAACCAGAAAGGAACCTGAGCTCTTGCTTTTAAGGATTTACATCTGGGACATATAAGAAAATCTTGTTAATTTTTTAATGATTATGCACAGCATCCATAAGAATGCAATGATTTTGTGAGAGCCCTACATGGATATGCATACTGGCAGGTAAAGGCACCCTATGGTTTGCCGACCACTACCACATTCTGACTTAAACAAGCCTTGTAATTGATCCTTTGCCCTTCAGTTGAGGAACAATGAATATATCAGTTCTATTCATATCAAATTGTCCACATCCTTTGAGAATAATCTAGAATCATAGTAAATAATGCCCTTTTAACCTTTTAATTTAAAAAATTACATTGTTCATCAGAATATATACTTGTGATTTATGTGGACATAAACATAGTATTTATGTTGAATGCACTGTTAAGATTAACAGATTTAGGGCCAGGTGCAGTTACGTACACCTGTAATCCCAGCAGCTCCAGAGGCTGAGACAGGAGGATCACGAGTTCAAAGCAAATTTTAGCAATAGCAAATTGCTAAGCAACTCAATGAGACCCTGTCTCTAAATAAAATACTAAATGGGGCTGAAGATGTGGCTCAGTGGTCGAGTGCCCCTGAGTTCAATCCCTGGTACTACCCACCCCCCAAAAAAAGATTAACAGATTTATCATATAAAAAATGCAGAATTCCTGGATCAATATAAGTATGAATAAGTAGTGAAAACATTTAGTTGCCATACAATGCATTAACACTAAAATTACTTGTTGTTTATCTGAAATTCAGAGTCCTGTATTTTACCTGGCAAATCTGTCCTAACTTAAAATTTAAATTTTACAACCACAACCTTTTGTTAGTTATTTAACCAGCCTTACTTCTCTGAAGAGAGTGAGAATAACTTTATATTTCATATGAAAAATTTTCCACATATTTTTATTGTGATAAAACATACAACATAAATTTTACTACCTTAACCATTTTTGAATGTATACTCCAGTGGCATTCAGTACATTCATCTTTTTGTACAATCATCACTTACTATCTCCAAAACTCTTTGCCTTACAAAATAATAGACCAATCAAACAGCTATTATCTATTTCCCACCCCTCCTCAGCCTATGGCACCCACTATTCTTTCCATCTCTATGATTTTTGACTGTTCTTAGTATAATAATCCCCTCTTATCTGTACATAATACTTTTCAAGATGTCCTGGTGGATATCTGAAACCATGGGTAGTACAGAAGCCAATACATAATGTGATTTTTCCCATACATGCGTACCTATGATAAAGTTTAATTTATAAATTAAGTACAGTAAGAGATTAACCATAACTAATATTAAATAAAGAAATCATAACAAATCTGTAAAATTATTTAAAATTTAAGAAGTTTATTTCTAGAACTTTCATTAAATACTTTTGAATGTGGCTGACTGAAGGTACTTGAAGCCATGGAGAGTGAATCTGTGGAAAAGGGGATACTAACTCCATCTCATCCAAGTGAAATAATACATTATCTGTGTTTTGTGACTGGCTCATTTCATTTAGCATATTGTCCTCAGGGTTGATCCATGTTGTAACATATATCCTAACTTCCTTACTTTTCAAGTGTGGAAAGTACTCCATTGTACATATGTACCATGCTTTGCTTATCCATTCATCTGTCAGGGGGCACTAGGGTAGTTTCTATATTTTAGCTATTATGAGTACTGTCACTATGAACATACTTGTACAAAATATGTTAAAATTCTGTTTTCCAGTCTTTTGAATATAAAACCAGAAATGGAATTAATTAATTGTATGATAATTCCAACTGAAATTTTTGAGGAACCACCATGTTATTTTTCCAGGGCAGCAAGTCAATTAGAGTCTCTTCTCTTTTCCTCCATCTGCTTTCTTTTTTAATTTTCAAACATTAATTTCCATTGTTCTCTCTTCAAGTTCACTCATTCTTTTTTTCTGCCTGCTCAAACACCTTTGAATTCCTCTAGAAAATTTTTCATATCAGTTGGTGGAACTTCCAGTTGCAGAATTTCCTTTCAGTTTTTCAACTCCGTATCTCTTTATTGATATTTTCATTTTGTTCACACATCATTTTCTTGAACTTTTACTCATCTTCTTTTAGTTATTTGAGCATCTTAAAAACAATTGTTTTAAAAGTCTTTAATAGGTTTGCATGAGATATTTTCAGTTTTATTTATTTATTTATTTTTCTTTGCATGGACCATGCTTTCCTGTTTCTTTTGTTTTTCCTGTTTCTTTGTTTTTGAAAACTGAATATTTGAATATATTGATGTGGTAACTCTACAAAAAAATTAAAAATCCCACTCCCTCTTTCCCCAGAGTTTACTAGTCTTTGTTTTTGGTTTATGTTTTTATTTTTTATTGTTATCCGTTTTTCTGTTCTGAAGATCAGCTTCCAATGAAAATGTAAGGTCTTCCTACTGTTTTTCTGAACCCACTCATTCCTCTGGATATGAGTGAAAATTTTATGATTTCTTCAATATATGCAGTGGCTCTTGAATGTCCTCATCTTCAATGTCTGGCTCCCAAAATGGGAAATAGGAAAAAACAAAGACAGGAAAAATGTGCTAGTGATTCACATCCCCTGGAAGTTACTTTTGCCAGAGGAAGAGGGATTTACAACAACAGATGAAGTTATAATAATAAAGACCACCATATATTTGCACCTCTGGTATTGTAAGCAGCAATCAGTGATGACAGCACATATCCTTGTCATTTGTTCACCCTGATTTCCATAAACTAAGTGCAAGCTGATCTATGAACATGTGAATAGCTACCTCCCACAGGAGTATAGGGTGAGGGATTGGTAGCTTCTATTTTGTAAGAGCTGAAATTGGCCAAAGGGTGCTACATTTTGCTTTCCAAGCCTTCTCCTGGAAGTGTGAGCCATCAATAAACTCCAGAGTTCCAAAATGAGTGTATCAGACAGATTTTTCAAGCGCAACTATTATCTACATGGGAAGAGTAATTCCTGGTGTTTTGTACTTCAGTGTCTTCCCAGAATTGCATTTTTTAAAAAGATAATTAACTGAAGTATTAGAGTGTTTTCTGGCACAGATGGCAGATCAGAAGTCAACTTAAACATAATTTTTAATAGTCAAGATAAATTTAAATGCATATTATGTTTACAATGCCCAAATCCCCAAATCTCCTAATACAAAAGGGGCTTATTTTTCACACATACAGCCTCAGTTGTGATTCCATGCAGAGTCTTCAGTAGCCTAGACTATGAGATCTTTTAGCTCTACCATGTTAACATGGTGTGTCCTTCATAACAGAGGAGCACCAAAAAAAAAAAAAAAATGAAATGCCCTATTAAGTACTTCAGAATGGAAGTGGTGTGCTTCACTTTCACACAGAGGCCACAGTAAAACTCATCACATAATCTTCTCTCCCTATAAAAGGCAGGAAAATAAAATCATCATATACCTGGAAAGAGGAGAGAACCAGGTATTAGTGAGGACTTCAAGTCCTGACCACAGTATTTATTATCAGTTAAAATCTATAATGGATTCTACAAATCATGTAAGTACTCATTGGTTGAAACTTTATCCTAATGTGGCAATATCTTCTAGGATGTCACCAGTACTTCATCAAGGTTTATTTTTAAATGCCTCCTCCAGTGACTTGGGGTTCATAGACTCATTATTAAAAACTTTCTTTTTTGTTAATCTTGTTGAACTAAAATCTGCTTCCTTAGAATTCCTAAAATTTGCTCCATCCTGTGACTGTCACTACCAAAGCTTATACTTTATTTAGAAAACAACAACAATCATCATAGAAAATAAGGCACCAAATAAGAAGATATGATTATTTTAAGAATTAAGGGCAAAGAAATATTCAGAAAATAGGTCACTTTTAAAGTCTTTTAATATTTATGAAATATCATGACATTCTAAGTCAATTACAGTTTTTTAAAATTGTCTAGACTATAAATTACTCTTCAGAAGATGGGGATGGAGATACCATAAGATTTAATGCCTTTCTTTTTGTTTTTTTGTTCTGGTTGTTTTGGGGAAAATAAGCTTTATTCAGGAAATTTCTAACTAGAATAAAGCACAATAGCTTAGGCAAAGTTTAGGGTAAATTATTTAACTTATTAGCCAAATTAAAGCAATTTGCGTACCATGTTGTTTTGAAAAATAACCAGTTGTGATGATGGAAACACTTAGTATTTTAGAACTAATTTTTTTTCACTTAGAGATTGAAATAATGATGAGAATGCTTACTATACACCTTTCATGAATAGAGAACATAAATCATTTTGTAACTGACTATTCATCTATTCAAAAAGAGAGTTGTCTTTTCTTCCCATTTGATCTTTCCTACTGATTAGAAGCTGGGTTTAAATTTATCTCCCATAAGGTTCCTATTTTGTTTTTTAAACCTTTCATTCATGTTGGAGGAAAATCATTGAGCACTTCAGAAAGAATACAGGGCTCTATTTTTACTGACCTACTTATAATTCTGCATAAGAAGATAATGTACTAGGAAAGCTCATTTCAAAACATAAAAAGATTTAATAATGACCATTGACTAATGGAGATTCAAATAGTACCATCAGAATTACCAAAGGATTAGACAAGGAGTTTGATAATAAAAAAAATAATAGTTTTTTTCATCTATGATTGTTAATACAAGATATTCACACAGCTCATCAATAAAATATGTGTCCTATAAACCAGTTTTTGAGTTCTTTCAACATCAATTTGACATTTTATAATTCCCTCTCTGCTCCCCCTATTCCATACCCTCCCTTTAGTCAACCTACTTATTTCAAATTGTGTAATAGCACTGCCTCACCAGCTATAATGTATGGAGATAGTGTTGGAAGTAAGACTGAGAAAACACATCTGATCCTAGTTGGCTTAAGTAAATCATTTCAGTTTTGTGAAATTCTAAACACAAGGCTGTCTTACAGAGCTGATGTGAAGATTAAATCTAAGATACGTTGCAAAGTTGCTTCCAATATTTTAAGTACTTCTTGAGTATCAGTCCCCCTTCTCCTTTTGATGTCCACAGAGATAAAAGGACTACTAATGAATGATGAAGCAGGTAGGCCTTCACTGTCAGCATCCTAGACAAACAGAATTACAAAACAATCAAAAGCCAAATGTAAAAACTGAAAAATAGAAATTCATCTTGATAGTATAAATATAAAATATAAAAGTATAAATATAAAATAAGCAGTGTTACTAAGTCATTCACTGATAAAAACAAAAGGTCTTTCTCTTACATCATTTATATCAGCACATTCTCACAAATCATATTTAAGAATTTTTATAAAATTAAAGGTAAGAAATCACCTTTGGAAAATTGACAAAAGTTTTTTTAGAAATACTTAGAATAATAGATGTGAATTAACACCCATGACAACATTTATGATGAGCATCCAGGCTACTACTGAGTGCTCTGCTTTCTCAATGTGACCCATAAGGAAACAAAACACATTATTTTCTAATACTTTTCTCCACCGATACACATTTCTGCATGAAGAATTCTACTTTCTACCAATGCTCTCATACTGAACATTCCAGGAAAATAAAATTCCCTTAGGTACTACAAGTTCCAGAGTACACAATAAATGGAATGGGTATGAATGTGTGATGTAAAAGGAGAGAAGGGGAAGGATTAATAACCCTTCTAAATATAACAAAATTGCTAATAAGAAACAATAGCAATAATCATACATGTGCTGATCATATTTTTTATTTATTTCTCTGAATCCCCTAATTTTAGCTGCTAAAATGTCCCGCTTTCCCCCACTATAAATTGGAAAAGTATAACAAGCTAATTCATTTTTAAAAAGAAAAATGTATTTGAAATCTACCCAAACCAGGCTGATCTTTCTCAGTTCATTACTGCATATAAATTTCATTCCATTTTGTTTGTAAAGTTGCCACTTATTATGATAAATCTACTGAGTCCCATTTCTCTATCTGCATATTTCAAATTTAATTTTTTTAAATGTAAGGACTTTTTAAACACTTCCAACCTCTTGTTGAGTTTTAAAGACTTCATTTTGAAATGTTTCCATGTAATCATTCTTATCCATTAAATTTTTGTCAGATATAAAATGATTAAAATGTAACAAATTTTAAAAACAAAAGATTTAGACTATTGAGGCTGCAAGTTAGTTCTCAGTGTGCATGGAATTACTTTTGTGATCAAAATGATTGTGTTAGGAAGATTCTTGGCTTTCTTGGTGGACAAGTCAACCTATCCTAGAAAAATTATGAACTTCCCTCTCAGAGCTGCCCCCTCACCTGTTCCTGAATCTCCTTCTTCAAATTTGTTAATACGTTCTCCTGCTGCACTCCCTCCCTACTTGAATATTTTCCTGACATTACCCAAATCTAATTTTTTTGTTTGCTTTTGTTTTTTGTTTTTTGCTAGTCTCAGAATTATCTGATGTTCTTTAGTAGTGAAGACAGCTTCTACAAGATCCCATTTAAAAAAATAAAAATGAACAATTTTGTTCAGATGGGCAACTCCAAAATTCCAGGAGTTTCCTTCAGTTAACAGTTTTTAGACTAGAGTAGCAACTAATTTAAATTACAATTTAGTGAAGATATTTGTAAAAATTAAAAGAAATGTCTGTCTGGTGGTCCTAATGAGACAGCCACAACCCTTTGTAAATCTTTTACTGTTTATCTCTGCATTATTTATGAATAGGGATCAGCAGTGTTATTAAATATGAAATGTGATTTTGCCAGTCCTGAGATGCTTCTTAGACTGGGCTTCTTGTTCAGTGGAGGGTTACTAAGAGATAATAATTGGTTTCTTGCAGATGGAAAGGTCCTTGGCTTTTCTAACCCATGTAAGTAGTTTCCCAAAATTGTATAGCCTAGGATTGCCTTTCTTTTGCAATTTTTAGCCAGCTTCTATTTGTCTGATGTGTCTCCAATCTCCTTACCTGCTCCGGTGCTTCATCCTCAGTGTAGGCAGTTATTATAATGTTACTAAAGCAATGTACCACTTGTCCTTAATGACCTTACAAATACATGATGTCTATTCCAATTATGCATTCAAGTAACAGAAGTATAGAGCTGGGGATGTAGCTCAGTAGGTAGAGTGCTTGCCTTGCATGTACAAGACCCTGGGTTCAATCCCCAGCACCACCAAAAAAAAGAAAAGAAAAAAAAGTAACAGAAGTACAAGCTACAATCTCCAATCCTCAATATTACATTTCCCTTACATCCTATCCCAAATAAGAATACTGTTCATGCATCAATCTACAGTGACCTCACTCTTTAATGAATTTACTTTTCCTTTGTAATTATTATCGGGAATTTCAGCAAACATATTTTGAAGACCATAATTTTGCCTGCTCTGCTAGATGTAAGCCCATTGAAGAAGGAGACCAGTTAGTAGTCTTCTATAATAGCTGAGACAGCAAATATTATATGGGAAATTTCATACATTAGGTATATACATGTATTTAAGAATGCTGTCAGACCACTTCTAAAGAGTGGTGAGAGCATAAAACAAAGGAGAAAATATCAAGCAAGACAAAAAATCCCCAGTGAGATCTAGAGCTCACAAATATGAGTATTTTATCTGTAATTCTAATATATATATATATATACACATACATAATTATTATGCTGGCTATTTTGAAGCTTTCAAAATAGCCATGGTTAGTCTGTGGAGTAGAGATTTCTGGTCAATTACTAAACATATTTCCTCTTTTTTCTTGGTACAAAGATACATTACATTTCTTAACCTCCTTTGTAGTAGGTTGAGAGCCAATGAGTAATTATAGCCAATGGAGCTTTGTAGGAAGTGATGTCAGTCACTTGCAGATCTAGCCTGTGAAAAATCTCCCACATAATAGTTCTCCACACTTCTTTCACTATATTAATGCAAACATGCATGGTGGTCTTTGAAGGCAAGTGTTATAAATGAAAGATTTACAATGGAAGGAATATGGTACTTGCACTTAATGGAAAAACACTTCTTAGAAACACCTATTATAGACTCCATATAAGAAAAAAATAACAATTATGATGATCTACAAGTGTCTGAGATGTGTATGTGACTACAACTAGAGTAAAATATGTAGGTATATAGGTAGACAGACAGACAGGCATCTTTACATTTTGCACAAGATGTCATGTTGAAAGAAGAGGAAGAATAAATATCACCACCGACCTCCAATTTCACTTCAACCATGATGCCAGAAAGGTGTGACACAGTTGCTGTAGGCCTCCTTCATGTCTTTAGCTAAGTCAATAACTCAAAAATAAGCCTCAATATCCATCTTAAACACACATCAAATTAGATCCAGAAAATTATTTCCACGGCCTGATTAAGACAATCAATAAAGCAGTCACTTCCAAATATTATACATATGCATGTTTACACATATATACACAATTTGGACATATATAAAATAATTATATTAACTAGGATGTATTTATTATATATCTATGTAAGTATTACAAGTAGTATATCACATCCCATATTTTAGCTCCTTTTAAAGTAGTAAGAAAAGTGTTTTAGTATTCATTCAGTACATATTGATATTTTTCTGTATTTACTGTAGAAGGCTGACTGCTCAATTATTTCTTTTGCTAATAATTCTATCACTATCTCTATACCTTAGATAACAAATACAATAGATGTTAGAGCATAAGTTGTGTCAATATTACTGATATAGTTTATATAAGCTTGATTTATTTTATTTTCCTTATAATTGAAAAATATGGTTTAAAAAGTGAAAAGAAGACCAAGCACGGTGGCACACGCCTGTAATCCCAGAGGTTTGGGAGGCTGGGTAGGAGGATTGTGAGTTCAAAGCAAGCCTCAGCAAGGCACTAAGAAATTCAGTGAGATCCTGTCTCTAAATAAAATACAAAATAAAGCTGGGGATGTGGCTCAGTGGTTGAGTGCCTCTGAGTTCAGTCCCTAGTATCCCCCCAAAATAAGTAAAATATAAGCCAACTAGCTCACAACACATTGTAAAATGTGTGCATATCTGTACCCACATATTGTATATTTGCATATTTAAGTATTTCATAAGCATTTACAATATGATGTATATACCACTCAGCTTTTCCAAAGCATCAGTCCCTCGTCCATGCCCTTGCACTTAGTACATGCTACAAAAC
The DNA here is from genome assembly GCA_004024805.1 of Geosciurus inauris. NCBI lineage: Eukaryota > Metazoa > Chordata > Mammalia > Rodentia > Sciuridae > Geosciurus > Geosciurus inauris. The sequence continues at coordinate 359,311 of PVHX01000110.1, forward strand.
AGAATGATGACCTTAAACATGTATTGAGAAATGTCAAAATAACTGCAATTATATCTTTACTAATAACATAGTACAGACAAGCTTTGGAAGAAGCACAACAAATTAAATTGCAGAAAAAATGCACTATTCAATTCCATTCCAAACATAAATTCTCTTTATTTTGACTTTGATGACTCACACATATATACGCAAAAATTTCTCTATAGGGAAATCTTACAAGGTCATTTGCTAAGGCAAACAGAGTATAAATCTTACACAAAGTAAATATTTTAAATACTTAAAACTTAATTTAGCAATAGAGAATTTCACTGAGCAGAAATCAAATTCTTGCTAACTGGCCCTATGCCTGTGTTTGGAATTTGGTGTTGAATTTTGAAAGCTAGTCAAGAAACTAATGGCACACAGTTCATCAGAGACCATGATCTGCAAAATATTCTGCTCTAAAATAGAATTGTTGTGTTTGACTGAATCTCTGCTCAGTGACACAAAGACACAGACTATTCATTCTTCCCATTTGCTTTCACTGAATTTAAGCTTCTCCATGAGGTATAACCACATGACTGGCCCAACAGATGACCTCAGTTGCTTTAATGCTTGTGGAATTCTAGCTATTAATCTAAGCTTAGTACAATCAAGGATATAATTTAATAATGCATAATCCAATTGAACTATTAATATATTCAGTATTATTTTCTACAAAGGATCACAAAAGATAAATATTAATTGACAATTTCCATGGAAAATACAGATGCTTCTAAAATGCTCTCTCTTCAAATTAACCTAAATTGTTGCTCTTTATCACTTAGATATTGGACTAATTTCATAAATGATAATTATAAGACTTCAAAAAATGGGAAGAGGGGATTAATTCCTTGTTCCTGAGATATGATCTAAGCATCAACTATAAGATATGCACACCAATGGTATTTACTTTTGATCTTATGTTGCTAACATGTATATTTCTGAACAGCACAATATTTAATTCTCTGTCAATTACTGTTCCTTATGCTTATTTCTTGTTATCTTTTAAGCTACTCCTTTGGTTTAAGAGTAAGTAAATGCTGAGATAAAACTTACGCAATTCATCAGTATCATCTAAAGGTCTTTGAGTATTTTCTATGATTAACTTGTAAAAAGTAATTATTCATTTTCACAAATGCATTATTGGGTTCACCTTATAAACAGATGATGTGGGCAACTGTTTTAGATTTGGTACATTTTTCAATCATAAGAAAAAATCACTAATAAAAATTTCTACCAAAGAAATCTTAGAAATAATTTCTACAATGGACCATGGACTATTGTGTGTGGATTTTAACATTCATTTCTCATCTGTGTTTGAGTAATTATGCAAGATTATGGTATTTTAACCACTTCATAATAGTAGGACACAAAAAGTAGAATTTAAGTGCATTTTTTTTATGCTTTTTGCATTAGCCTCCTGCATTAGAAAAACACCTGTAAACTGTCAGTATATGTGATAGGATTTGCCACTGATGGTCAATTGCTAGGTTTTTCACAATTTAATAGAGCACGTCATATCAGAGTTTCTCTTTCTTTGGCATTTAACATTCTCATTATTTATTACTATTGGTAATATTGATTGCATGTTATTACTTTTGATTGGTAATACTGAAAGCATTATGTAAAACTCATTCCTGTCTACTAAGATACTTATAAATTAGGTATTCATTTCAGTATTTTATCTCCTTTAAGATAAATACATTTGTTTATTTAATGTAGTATTGATTGATGTCTGCATTTTAATGGGTATTTTTATCTAGGCTTATTTATCCTGATGATATACATTTATTGCATTTATTTTGCAGATGAGTAAAAGAGATTCAGAGAAATAAAAGCACTCACTTACTTAGGCAAAACTTGTCTATTTAGTGGCACTCTTTGCATTCTCCAGTCTTCGTTGTCTTCAAATGTTGTATGTAGGACTCAGAGCAGAGTGTCCTGAGCTAACTATAGAGATTAGACAACAAAAAATTGTAATGGGAAAAGCCTCATTTTTTTCTCAACATAATATGACACACTATATCTGTACAGATGAGTATACATAAAATTATAGCTTTTAAAGTAACATTTTTAAATAAACATTTTATTTTGGAATCATTTTAGAATTACGAAAAATTTGCAAAGATAATACAGAGTTTCCATATGTCCTTCATCCACTTTCCTTTAATGTTAACACACATTACTTTGGTACATTTGTCAAAACTAAGAAACCAACATTGATACATTGCTACTAACTTTATTCAAAAGATAAAAATGATAATCTAATGAGATCTGGCAAGAAACCTGACCAAAACACTACAAAACAATCTAAATATTAGTTTATGCCCATTATTTTTCACAATTAACTTTGCCTTAAATGAATAAGAACGTTTGAGATATTAGTAAATGAGTGTTTGAAGCCACTTGAATTAGCAAAACACTGTAAAATGAAGCACTCTAAACTTGAAGAAAAATGCCCAGTATTTAAAGTTATGTAATATTCAATCTAAAACTTTCCAAAAAATTTTGGGGGGATTACCAGAGATTGAACTCAGGGACACTCAACCACTGAGCCATATCCCCAGCAATATTTTGTATTTGCTTTAGAGACAGGATCTCACTGAGTTGTTTAGCACCTCACTTTTGTTGAGGCTGTCTTTGCACTCAAGATCTTCCTGCCTCAGCCTCCCAAGCTGCTGGGATTACAGGCATGCACCACTGTGCCCAGCTTTCCAAAATTAATGTTTAGAATAATCTTTTATTATGTGATGTAAATTTATGATGAGTGATAAGCATCTAGTCAAAGTAGTGAGCCTTGATTTAAAATAAGAAAATTCATAAACAGTAAAAAGAGAAATGACCTACACAGAGTAGTTGCATTGTAAAATCTGTCTTACATAATGTGTTCATGAAAAATATAACCATTAAAATTAATGTTTCATAATATTTATCCAGTGGAAAAAGTTCAAGAAGTTTATCAGTCTCCTCAGATTTATCTGGGAGGCTACATTCCAGGACTCCCTGTGGAGACCTGAAACTACAGATATTCCTCAACCTTATATTTATAGTGTTTTTCTCTATTCATTCTTATCCTAGGTCTGAACAGCCTCAATATACATTTTTCTTTACTTTTTAAGTCATTTTTCTTTCCTTTTTATCTTTCAGCAATAGGAAGCACTTTCTGATTGTGCTTCAACATAACCAAATCAGCAGCATCACCATTCTTGCACTTTGGGGTCATTATTTAGTACAATAAGGGTTACTTAAACACTTCCCCACATGATCTAACCACCTCCGATAACGTGATGACTACTAAGTAACTAGTGTGCTGGTAACATATACAATGTGGATACACAGTACAAAGGTCTGATTTATGCACCAGTGGATCAGCTTGAGATTCCATCATTGGAATGGCACACATTTAAAATTTATGAATTGTTTATTTCTAGAATTTTCCACTTAGTATATTCAGGGCATAGATGGCCATAGTAACTGAAACTACGGACAGTGAAACCAAGTATGAGAGAGGACTATTGTACATAAAATTGGCAATTATGTATATTAATGAAAGTGTTAGAGAGCTTGTGAACCAATAAGGAATGTTGAACACTGCCAATGGGAATATAAAGTAATATCTCACTTCGGAGAAAAATTTAGAATTATCTTGCAAATCATCACAAGCCCTATGGCAAATAATCCCCTTTCTAGTTATTTTCCATGAAGAGATTCACATATGTGTTCACTGAAAATACTTAAAGACTTTTTAAAGTAGCCTTATTTATAAGACAAAATAAATGTTTAATATATTGTTGTATGTTCCTATCGTGATAACTCAAACTCCCATTCTAAAAGACTATAAAAACTACTGCAATATTTTATGTGCAACAATTTGGGAACACACTAAAAACAAGGTGCTACTGAAAAAAATGTAATCACTGAAGCTAATTTGTATAACAACGATACCATTTTTTGTGTGTCTGATTCTAATGACCTAAGTATTCCAGAGGAAAAATAATAAAAAGACATTTCCCCTATGTATTGGAAAAATCATCACCAGAATTGGTTTTTGAAGAATTTTAAATAAATTCTGTTATGTATTACTTATCAATACTATGCATACTACAATATGTATTATACTATTATTCCATTATGTATATACATTAATAGATTTTTATATACATAATAGACCAAAAAATAAAATAATAACAAAGAATGACATTTTAGATTCATAAACACATGATTCACAACCATGACTTAATATGATTCTAATTAATCATGTTGATTTCATAAATAAGGAGCAGTAAACAGAAGATATCTCTTACTCTTTCTTGCCTTGATTCATAGACAATAATGTTAGTGCCATTTTTGGTAGTAACCAGACAATCATTTTATAAAGGTTTTGGCCTATTTTATGGCTTAGAAACAAATAGGCAGCCAACATTGATCATGAACTCTGACAACATTTGCACAGTAATTATGTATTCCTAAATGAAAGTTTACATTTGAAGTTTGGCTTTATATGCAGGAGTTTTCAACTTTAGTAGAAATTACCTTTTGATATACATGTATCTATTATCCTCAGGGCCATTGCAGAGAAAGTAGGAAATAAGAAACCATTTTATAGGCATGTTCCAAAACATGAAAGTAGTAGTGACTCCATGGTGCTTTGCCAAATAGATGAACACAGACTGGAAGGGGGGAATGGAGTGAAAGTACCCAACTCTAAAGCCAGTAGGCACCAAGAGAGCCACTGTCACAGGATTGGGTATAACTGAATCTGATGCCCTTTCTACTACCACAGTTATTCTCTCTGGAAATTGTAAGGATGACAGTATGTGTTTTTAAGACAGTACACAACCAGAAATTACTATCAGGTACAATTGCTAACTCAATCTTTGTATCTCTAAGAAAAAGCAATTACTCTTGTTTTATCCTCTAAAGTTATAACGTCAAAGGAAAAAAGCAAAAATAAAATCTCCCAGCACTTACGGAGGCTGAGACAGGAGAATCACGAGTTCAAAGCCAGCCTCAGCAACGGCGAGGAGCTAAGCAACTCAGTGCGACCCTGTCTCTGCATAAAACACAAAATAGGTCTGGGGGACGTGGCTCAGTGGTGGAGTACCCCTGAGTTCAATCTCCAGTACCAAAAAAAAAAAAAATCTCTACAATGAAAACAAAAGCTCTGCAGTTTCTCTGATTTATCTTCCAAATTATTGCTTCTGACCTTTTCTTAAAACTTTAAGTATCACAAGGAAATCAGTGGGAAGGGAATCATGTGCTGACCAAGTAGTTAAAGGGCAGAAAAATCCAATGATGTGAAAAGGGATTAGTGAAGGGTAGAGAAGAGGACCAGCCCCGCCCAGTTTGGGAGAGCAGGACTGGGATTAGTTATCAGGGTAGAAAACCACATATAATTAACAGCTCTGACATCAGGGGACAAGCAAATAAAAACCATCCAGCTCCTAAGGAAGTTTGACAGAGAAACTTCTCAGGAATTTAAGGTACTGGAGAGAAGCTCTATGGATAGTGGGTACATTCTAATCAAAACTGCACTAGGATGGGGGACTTTATAGAAATTAACTTGCTAGAAATCTGCTCCCAATTCTCCCTTCAGATCACTGGTTAAATGTAATGACCTGCTAATTGATGCTTTTGACAGGCAATATTCAGGATAAGTAAATTTTATGTAAATAGAAATGTAAAATGAAGAAAGCTCAATTACTAGGATAGTGAATGTAGTTGTTAATGCATGTAAAATTTTCAAAGATAAATACTAATTTTACTATGTGTTTGAAATGTCATTTATCTATATATGCATATAGGTAGGATGTATTTGTATATATGTATATAGGTATGTATAAAGTAGGTTGGAGAGGGTTCACATCCTTTTTTAAAATACTTTAAAATACTTGTATAATTCCATTTTGTTTTCTTTTGTTCAGTTGGATTTTTAGCTACGCGCTTCCATCTGCTCTATGCAAAGGACGGCAAACCAGATCTGTGTCCCACACTTTTGCTTCCAGCAGAATGAAATCCTATAAACTCCTCTCTCAGGGATTTATCTTCTTCCCCTTGCTGCTTTTTCAGCAGGCCTGGGCTCAGTTCCCACGAGAATGTGCTACTGTTGAAGCTTTGAGAAGTGGTGTGTGTTGTCCAGACCTGTCCCCTTTATCTGGGCCTGGGACTGACCCCTGTGGCTTCTCATCAGGGAGGGGCAGGTGTGAGGCAGTGACGGCAGATTCTCGACCTCACAGCCCCCAGTACCACCATGATGGCAGAGATGATCGTGAGGGCTGGCCCCTAAGGTTCTTTAATAGGACATGCCACTGCAATGGCAATTTCTCAGGATATAACTGTGGGAGTTGCCGTCCTGGGTGGAGAGGAGTGGCCTGCAACCAGAGGGCTCTCACAGGTAAGTGTGGATAGAAATCAGGGTGCAATCTTGATTGAGACTCAAGCCTCTTCATAGATTCTAAAATTATTAGAGCTAAAGGAACACCTGCAAATCACATAACTAACTCTACCTTGCTTTTCCCAATTGAGCAAACTGAGACTTAGAAAAATTAGGAAACTTGTTCAGTTTAAAGGTTCGGAATTGAAGCTCAGACCTTCTGACAAATAATATTTCCTTCTCATTTGTTGAGCAACCATCTCCCAGAAACTGTGCTAGACATTTAAAAGTTAAAGTTCTTGAATTAATTGTTACAGATGAGACTCAGAAAGGTCTAGCCACATATCTGGTACTTAAGTGGTAAACCTGGAATTCACACTGAGCTTTATCTAGCTCTAATGTTTCAGCTTTTTCAACTACCCTTCTGGCTTACAAAGAAATTTCCCACCATAATGATCAAATTCAGGCATTTTAGATGAGAAGCGGGGCCTGCAGCCTAAGGAGCATCATATAACAAAGCATTAAATGAGAACAGCCAGAGTACTTCATTGTTTTCTATGTGTCAGACACTGAACCAAAGGTTTAGCAGAACAATTATTGAGCCTTTATTATGAGCTAGACTCTGGTATAATTGCTTTTATGCATGCGCTCTTTGATCTGTACAATTCTGTAAAGCAGATGTTATTTTTTTCCACATTTTACAGAAGAAAAAATGAGCTCGAAAAATATTTCAAAAGTCACAGATTAAGTAACTGGTCTTAACCACTATATAACATCACCTACTTTGTTTTTGTAAGATTTGTAATGATAAAAAGTAGAAAATTCCAAGAAAAAAGCTAATAGTGGGCTGAAATAAGTATGTCAGGGTGATAGAATCATAAAAACCACAAGGAAAATTAAAGAAAGCTAATGGAAATCCTAGAGCAAATTAGAAAGAAAAAAAAAGAGAAAGAGCAGGAAGAGAAGGGAAAAAAAAAGAAAGAAAGAAAGAGAGAGAGAGAGAGAAAGAGAGAGAGAGAGAAGAGGGAGGGAAGGAAGGAGGGAGAATAAGGAAAGAAAGGAAGGAGTTTTAGTTAGGGGTATTTTTAAAAGTATACAGGTTGAGCATCCCTTATCCAAAATTCCCAAACCTGCAATGCTCCAAAATCCAAAATTATTTGATCCCTGATATGATGCCACAAGTGAAAATTACATGCCACAAAACTTTGTTTTATGCACAGAATTACTAAAACTATTGTCAAAATAACTTCAGGTTATGTTCATAAGGTATGCATCAAAGAAAACACAAATATTTCAAAATGCAAAGTTGAAAACATGTCTGGCCCCAATAATTTCAGATAAGGGATGCTCAACCTGTAAAATAATTGAAAACAGATTTTAACATAGATATTATACACATAACCATCATTGGGTGAATGGGACACCGTGTGTTGCTCCTTCTCTACCCATTCCCTGAAGGCAGATCCTTTCACATCTGATCTTTTATCCCTCAAGTCAGAAGAAATATTCTGGAGTTAAGTTCAGAAGAAAAGAACCACTTTGTCCAGGCCCTGGATATGGCGAAGCGCACAACTCACCCTCAATTCGTCATTGCTACTAGGAGATCAGAAGAAATACTGGGACCAGATGGCAACACACCACAGTTTGAGAACATTTCCATTTATAACTACTTTGTGTGGACACACTATTATTCAGTCAAAAAGACTTTCCTGGGGCCAGGGCAGGAGAGCTTTGGTGAGGTAGATTTCTCTCATGAAGGACCAGCTTTTCTCACCTGGCACAGGTACCACCTACTGCAGCTGGAAAGAGACATACAGGTATGCATGCCACCATTTAATTTTCAGGTTCTTTACAGATGAGACACCCTGTTTGTAAGTCATTTTAATTTAATGGTTTTCCAAAGGAATGTTTAATGACAAATTCATTTCATATTATTAATCTCCTTTTAACATTGAGTTGCTTCTCCCCTAATGAATTCTTATTAACTAAATTTGGTCTTTTGTCAAGTGACAAAGACAATTGAGATATGTTTAGGTATGAATTAAAGATATGGAGATATTCTACAACTCCATAATTGAAAAAAAAAATGACTCTGGTGAAAATTTGAAACAAAAAAGTCTAATTTGGCCCGTCTTTTCTACCAAATGTAAGTACATGCCTCTCCTGATCTGGATGAAGTGAGTGTATATATACTTATTCTCCTCACTCCCCTAGTCTTGAATATGTGCCTCACCATACCAGTTGCCTACTCTTTCCAATATGATGCAGAGTTTAAATAATGGAAAAAGTTTCCATTTAGATTGTTTTGTTTTCATTAATATATATTTTTCCCATGCCATCTACCAATTTAGGGCTTATAGAAGAAACCTATGTAAAAGTATCACATCCCTATATAAGACAATGAATATGTTCATTTCTTCAATGTAATAATCATTTCAAATATATATATATATACACACATATGTGTGTATTTGTGTATAAAAAATCTCAAAACATCATGTAGTACATCTTAAATACATACAATTTCTAAAAAGATTTTAAAAACACCCACATCAATCAAGTATTATTTTTAATTATAAGATCTCTGGGGTTTTTCTTGGTTTTGCTTTTGGCATAAAATGGACCTCAAATCAGGTATAGTTATTTCATGCTTATTTTTTTTAAGAAATAGCACTCAAAACACACTAAAGAATCTAGTAACAGAGAGCTTTTGGTTGCTTCTTTTACCAACTGCTCTGTTTCTTGAGAAAAGTATTAGAATTTTAAACTAAAAATTTAGATGATTAAATCTCAGCTAAGAAATCCATATACACTTGTTTCCTACGTGAAATAATAGTAATGAATTTCTCCCCCCAAGTAAAAATCCTAAAATTATCTAAAGACAAAAATGAGGTTTAGACTTATTTATTGATTTTCAAAATGCTTGTGTCAACATTATTTCAGGGGGAAAAATGGTTAGAAGAGATATAATTAATCCTCTAACATAAAAATATATTTGTTTGAAAGTATTCTCTCCTTACACAGTTTGAGAGTGATTAATGAATTCATCTGGTACTCCAAACATCATACTTTATAGCTCTGATTACAAGTAAGACAGTTAGTAGATTATGAGCAGATAAATCTGTCATTTGTAATTGACTCTGGATCTTCATGCTTTCAAGTCCCATGGGCACGCCAAAATGAAAGGGCAGTTAGAAACTATCTGAATTCTTCAATTTTGACTAGGTAAACTTCAACCTTGATGATTTACATTTTTAAAACCCAGCAGCATTAGGCATCCAACGAATTACAATCTAAACATATTGCACAGTTGAAATGCCACAGGAATGTTCTCCGGCTCCCAAATGTCAGTTGCTGAACCACAGTCTGATTCTTAATGATCCCTCAGAAACTGTCAGTAATTTCGGTGAAATGCAATGATGGCTTCTAAACGAGGACTACAGACCCTTGGAGATCAATAACCGGGAGCCTAGAAAAGCTTTTGGCCCTCTAAAACACCCAAGCATGAGAAAATTTTTCCTAGAAAGGGATTTAAAATGAAAAAGCATAAAGTACTGAGAGCTTGGGAAGTAAGAGAAAATAATGACAATCCTACATTTAGATTTCATCCTTTGTATAGAACTCAAAGGCCAAAAGAAATGAGAAATAAGTAAATACGTGTTTTACAGAAGCAAATAAAATAAACGTGATCTTGAACCCAGCATTTTCTAATATGTAAGATAAGCTATAAATGGATACTAGGTCTTTGGTCAAAAGAACAATAGGCACAAATATTTATTCTGCCTTCTGTTTAGCATTCCTTTGTGCATGAGTGTCAGGCAGAAACCTCTCAGTCTTTGTAGTTTAGGTTCTGCAGCAGGGGTCTAAACAAAGCACAGTTAAGGCCCAGAAGGATAAGGTACATGTGAAAGAGATCGAATGGTGTGTTAGCAAGCTAGAATCTAATTGACTATGGTCATTCAAATTAAATTAAAAGCAGAAACAAAACAAAAATAGGTGTTTCACAAAACTCATTTCAAGGTCAAATCTGGAACTGGACTACAATTTAATGATGTTTAAATTGAAGACAAAAAGATGGAAGAAGGTGGAAATGTCAAGGAGTGGATGTTATTATGGATAATTTTTGGAATAACCAATAGAATTGTAATCACCTGTCCAAAAATAGGAAAGAAATTTTCCTTCCCAAATTATTTACAGAAATTTCTGCATAATGATTTGAGCTTTATTCCCTTTAGTGCCTACATGGCTCCTTTTACTGAATTGCAAACCTTGTTAAATAAGGTATTTAACTTCTCTGGGACTCTCTTCTCTGTCTCACCAATGAGACATTAACTGGTTCCTTAGTGGCCAAAGAGAGTTAATAGAAATAGACAACCAGAGAGTAAAACAAGCAAAGAGGAAGAGTGCAACAGAGCCAGCGAACACTAACAGAGTTTCTGTGACCTAGGAAATGTTGCAGGAGCCTTCTTTCTCCCTTCCTTACTGGAATTTTGCAACTGGGAAGAACATTTGTGATATCTGCACTGATGACATGATGGGATCAAGAAGCAACTTCGATTCCACTCTTGTAAGCCCCAATTCTGTCTTTTCTCGATGGCGAGTGGTCTGTGAATCCTTAGAAGATTATGACACCCTGGGGACACTCTGTAACAGTAAGTTCCAAATGACAACTAGTAGTCAGAACTCTTTGTTAGATTAAACATGCTGCCAGGAAGGCCCTTCATTCCACTGAGGACTTGAGAATAAAAGGTGCTGTCACTGTAGAAGATCCATGTACAGATCCACACCTGAGCACCTAGGATATTCAAGGCCACCTCCAAGGTGATCTCAGGAAACAGATGTTGTCTATTTATTCATCATTTTTCTTGAATAATTCAGTCAGTGTGTTGCTAACTTACTTATTTTTAGCAATGTCCAGTTGTATAAATTAATCCTCTTAGTATACCCAGCACTGCTTAGTAGTCATGTGTCCTGGGTTGGAATTTCACAGAAAATATTTCCAAAGAAAATCTGAAGTATAAAAAAAAGATTTGGAAATGCTTTGAGAGGAGAAAAAAGAACAAAGAGAGGGAGGGATGGAGGGAGGGGAAAATAGAAAAATATTTGTGCTTATTCAATAAGAGTTAAAAGCCAAAGGTGATATAGGGGACACCTTTCAAAAAAGAAAGGTACCATATAAGTGCTGTCCACCAGTGAACCACATTGCATCTCTCTTTAGGTTAACCTGAGAGAATTCTTGACCAGTTGCCCTAGCATCCTTTCTCCAGGGATCAGATACCTCATGTCACAGGCTGTTTCTATAATTTATGAATGTATTATTGAGTTTCCTACTCCCTTTCTTGGATGATATTATTTAAGTCTCCTACCCCAACTTATTTTTCTTCTTGAGGCATTTTGGGATATTTTGAACATTTACTCTTCAATATAAAAACTAGAAGTATGGGAATTTATATTTATAACATATTATTCTACACATTTTCCTTCATCAAATATTAAATTATTTTATAAGTTTAAAAAGAGTATATCCCAATAATGTGCAAGGCACTGAAAAAAAAAACATCTCCTATAGCAACAACTTGATCCCCAGCACTGGAAAACAAAACAAAAAACAAACAAACAAAATAACAACAAAAAAAAATGGAGGAGAGGGAGAGAGAATAGTCTTAAATAGAACAGAAGGAAATAGGTATATAATTTTCACCACTGGAAAAGTATTTAGTTATCTATAGAAATAAGAAATGTGATACTATATAAAATTTTCCTCTGTGGAAATTTAAAAATTGGAATAAATTTGTATTTGTTTGTCATGCTGAGTGGTTCTACCTGTGGCAGAGAAATTAACTTGAAGCACAGTGTATCTTCTATACCAAAGCTGTTATACTTGGACTTCAGAGTTTTCCAGACATTTTCCCATCATATTTATGATTGGGTACCAAAATAAAGTGAAATTCAAATATATATATAAAATTATAGCATAGGAGTACAAAAGAAAAGTGAAGATGTTTGGTTTTCATCACAGTTTTGCTTATCAATAGAACATTATCTCAAAACTCGGACACACAGTTTTATGACAAATTAACAATTATTCACAATGAAACAAATTTTAAGATTACTTGGTCTCAGTTCAATATATAAATACCAAATATTTTATTTATTAGTCAAGGTAAAGAAAAAAGGAAACTAAACTTATATTAAACACATTATATATCTGATAGTGTGTGAAATGCTTTAGTATCTTTAATCCTCACAGTAATTATTTCTTCTCTCTACTTTTCCTCTTGGAAGATCTTATCCATTCTTGTGGTTTCATTGATCATCTTTTGTAGGAAACCCATACATATCAGATCAATATTTGCTTAGCTATCCCACTCTTGTCTTTATATTCTTCTTACACCAAACTTGGTTGTTTGAAAAAGTGATTGACACCTACTATTCTTCCAGCCACTTAAATATCATATTTGATTAATCATATGAAAAACAGTTCTTTTTATGCTATATTGCTCAAATCTATTTTTCCCTTCAAATATTCAGAACTTTCCATTCATTTCTATGTGGAAATTCCACAGGACTCTTGACTTGTTGGATATTAATATTTGCAATGGCATAAATTGTGCATGTTTAAAAAAATTTAAAAATCACTGGGATCAAATTAAACTGCCTTAAGTATTTTCTTTACTATCAAAAAGTTTTGCTATAAAATTCCACAAGGGAAAATTTAGATATAGTACTTATAAACTCAAGTAATCAATACATTTTTTCTTGGGATTTACTGATAACTCCCTAAACAGTAATCCTCAAAACATCAGGTCAGGGGCTGGGGTTGTGGCTCAGTGTTAGAGCACTTGCCTAGCATGTGTGAGGCACTGGGTTCAATTCTCAGCCACCACATATAAATAAATAAATAAATAAAGTTATTGTGACTATCTACAACTAAAAAAAATAAAGTTTAAAAAAAATCAGGTCAGACTGATAATTTAGTTAGTGATTTATGAAAAAGTTTTTGGTGATGATGTACCCCCAATAAATGCACGTACACTTTCAAGTCTCAGTATAAATGTATTTTTATTTATATATTATATAAAGTTCATTATGCTAATTCATCAGGTAGTAATAATTATGTTACTTATAAATTATGTAATATACGAAGTTTTATGAACAAAATAAGTGGAATGTGAGTTGAAGTTGCAATACTCTCTCTCCTAGTCCAATTATTTTCTTTGTCCCTTTAGGGCATTTTTCTCTCTGGAGACCACTGGGACAGACTGATGCAAAATGCTCCTAGTCAATCTCATCTCCTCCCACCAGTCCAAGACTTCAATCTCTTCCTAATGAATTAAATAAAATATAACTTTCTCTTCTTGCTACTTGATGTCTTCACAATACAGCTCCAGTCTAGCTTCCCTTTATTCACACAGTCCACTATGTTCCTCCATTGCCACATACTTCTGGAAGGCTCTTTTTTAAACAAGTGTTTTTTACAGCTAACAGGAGCCTTCCCAATCAACACCACACACCAAACAATTCCTGTAAATTCCAGGCACTGTGAAGACCAAGCAGCACACTGGTGAGCAAGGACAGAAGAGTTCTTCTGAAAGGGTTTTTGTGTAAATAGAAGAAAGCAGCTTGTGCCTCACTGTTTCCTCTGCTTAAAATATTTGACCTTGTAAAATTTCTCCTATTTCTACGGAAATTATTCTCAATCCTTCAGGGTTCTTTATAAATCTTGTTTATGAAATTGTTTTGGAGCCTTCTGACTCCCTCTCTCTCTCTCATTCTCTTCTCCCTCCATCCTTCCTCTCTTCTTCCCTCCTTTAAAGTTCCTATCATGTTATCTCTCCTTAGTAACACAGTTCTTTGTTTACCTATTTGTTCCCGCTCTTCAGAAACTTGAATTATTTATCACATTAATTGATGAAAAAGCTGAAAAATGTGTGCTGATTGAAATGCGCACTTTACAAAGAGATTTGGGGAGTTTTCTTTCTTTTTTTTTTCTTATATTTCTGAAGACCTGAAACAGATGCCATTTAGGTGTGAAACTGTGTGGGGGTGGGGAGAAAGAGGGATATATAGATTTTATTTAGGAATTTAGGTTTGGGAAATAATTTCAGCAAAATCCAATATTTCACGGAATTCTCATTTTCTTACATTCTCATGAAAAATAATGCCACTTTAACAAACACTAAGACCCATGTCCATTACTGTGATCATTCTGTTCTTTAGATAGTTTTGCATATCACATATCTGCTGTATTCATGGAAGTAGGACGTGGTAACCTAGGTGTTTTTTTTTTTTAATCTTTTTTTTTTTTTTTAATCTTTTTTTAGTTGTGGATGGACACAATGTTTTTATTTTATTGCTTTGTATGTGGTGCTGAGGATCGAACCCAGGGCCTCACGCATGCGAGGCAAGCGCTCTACCGCTGAGCTACGATCCCAGACCCTTTTTTTTTAATCTTAATGTCATTATGCATGCATCTTAAAATTTGTTTTCTACCAAGGAGAATCTGTTTTTCAGTGTTCATGATGTGCATAAAGTTTTAGAGCTGGGGGTGGTAGCACATACTTGTAATCACAACTACTCCAGAGGCTGAGACACAAGGATCACTAGTTCAAGGCCAGCTTCAGTCTATCGCACAAAAATAAAAAAGACCCACGAAGTAGCTCAGTAGTAGAGCTGGATACAATTCCTAGTACAAACAAACAAGCAAACAACAACAACACAACGTTTAGAGAGTAAGGATAAGACCTTTAGACGTTCTGTAAATGTTTGCCCTGTTTTTTCCCCAGGCACGGAAGGTGGGCCAATCAGGAGAAACCCAGCTGGAAATGTGGGCAGGCCTATGGTGCAGCGTCTTCCTGCACCACAGGATGTCGCTCAGTGCTTGGAAGTTGGTGTATTTGACACACCTCCTTTTTATTCCAATTCTACAAACAGTTTCCGGAACACAGTGGAAGGCAAGTAAACTGAATCAGAGCTTTGGAGGGAAGCTGCCCTGTTCAAAATCAGGTCTCTCTGAAAAGTCTTTGAATACCATTTGATCCTGTGAGTTTATATGAAATGGGTACCTAGTATCATATACTCACAATTTTATGCTCAAAAAAAAAAGTTCCTTGAAGTGTGAGACTATGAAACTCCATGTAATAATTATGAAGGAAGCCACTGAAAATTATTTTCCACTCTTAAACACCAAAAAACCATTTAAAGTCAAATTTCTAGCAGCAAGCTACCCAGTATATGTAACTATATCAAAGTCTAGCATTGGCAAATAATATTCAAGAATTGACATTTATTTTAAAAATGTTCTTTAATAAGCCAAAATAACAATTTAAACAAATTTCAGTTAGTTGACAGTCTGTAAAACCTGATTTGAGTATGTTATATTTAGGTTTTATCATCCCATAACTTTTAAAAACTATTTATTAAAAAGTCAGATTGGCTTCTTCTGACTTTTAATTTGATTTTTCTTGCTTAACATTTTCAATGTATCTCAAAGCTGAGAAAACTGAAATCTTTGAAAGAAGCAAAAAGGAATTTCCCAAGATACTTAGCTACATAGTAAGAGAACACAGGTTCAAATCCAAATTTTCTAAGTCTAGTGTCTTTAAATAATAAATTGTGATACTCTAAATCATATGTGACATATATTTAAATTTTTAAAGGACTATAGTTACATGTAACTTTACTATACACTTGTTATTGTTCCCATTTTCCTTAAATACAGTATTGCAAACATTACAGGATGTGCTCTGCCACCCACAGAATGAGAACAGGTCTCTCTCCTATGATCTGAGATACTTGATCTATAAATATGATAATTAATTCTCTCCTCTTTTATTATCAAAAGCATAAGCCCTTCTTATATACCTTTAAGTGTGTTTCAATTTTAATAACTATGTAAATGCAAACACTTGGAAATGATTCCCTAGATAATTACTATATATTGACTCAACTAGAATTTGTAAACTAAGGCTATAATTACTGATTTCTAAGAGAATATAGAGATTGTTTTATTAATGCCTAATAGAAGATAAATTTCACTGATTTCCTGCCAGCAAAGGTATGATAATTTATACATTTCATGTATATTATAAGAAATCTTTAGATATTTTCTGAATCAAAATATAAAGGAATAAATGCATGAAAGATGAATAAATTGAATGACTGTACCGACACAGTTCCTCAAGCCATTCAGACACATATAACCCATCCTACATCATCAGCCCTTCACTTTTATTTGTGATCTGCTTACAATCTATCTTCATCTTCTCCTTAATATAGTGAAATATTTATCAAAAATTCTATAAATGTTTTGATAGTAGACTTTCCAGATGCTTAAAACTAGTACAGAAATGGTAGGAAAGTGCTGAGACATATTAATTTCCCTACAAAAATAATTTTCTAAAAATAAACATGCAGTCATTCAAAAAAAGTTAAGGTTGGAGATTAAAGTAACATCTGGCATTTAAGTTCCAGGACAAACAGAGTGGTGTTCTTCTAATTGTGTCAGCAATTTTTAGGGACACCTTAGATAGATCTCTACTATCTTTATTTTCATGTAGAACAATGTCTGCATTGTCAAGATAGAAAGTTGTATATATTTTGACTGGTATACTTAGCAGTTCATTATTTTTAACCTAGGGATTACCTTTAGAATGTCTTGCCACTAGTTTAAAACTAACCTAGTTCTGGATATAGCAAGCAAATGTCATCCACCATTGGTACAGAGAAGTCATGCTAGTATATTAATGCAAAATATGGCCTGACAGATTTTGGATAACTATTTCCCAACATGATCACTGCTATTGATTTAAAAAGTGAAATATGTTTAGTATTTTCCACTGTTCTCATCCTTGCTTTTAAATCTAGGTTACAGTGATCCAACAGGGAAGTATGACCCTGCTGTTCGAAGTCTTCACAATTTGGCCCATCTATTCCTGAATGGGACAGGAGGACAAACCCATTTGTCTCCAAATGACCCGATTTTTGTCCTTCTGCATACTTTCACTGATGCTGTCTTTGATGAATGGCTGAGGAGATATAATGCTGGTGAGAAATTTTCATATGTTTTTCTCAGGCTCCACAAAGAATTGCTCTGATGGCATGGTTATCAGTTTAGGCTAGCACTTGACACACATAAAGTACCCTTCAAAATAAGGATAAAACAGCTGCACTCTCTAGCCACTGTCAAATGGCTAGAGAAACTGAACCTGCAGAAGCCTCTGGGGATAGGTACTTTAAGATGACATTTATTCACTGAGACTGACCAGATGATCCCTTCTCATTTTTGCTATGAAAAATGATTACCATGTCTCTCAAATTTTCTTCCAGTATCTCCAACCAACATTCTCATTGCTTTTTAATATGAATGGGAAAACCTAACAGAGCTCTTCCTTGGTGCCTCAAAAAACTAAAAATTCTACACCTGATTTAATCCACAGTTCTGAGTTTTATTACTTTATGGCCTCACATAAATCAAAATTTTGTTAAATTAAAAAGTTAATGTTGATTTTTATATCGTACCATAGGAAATCTCTTTTAAGTTCATTTCAGTCAATGCATTGTTTAAAATATTATTAGAAAGACCTCTTTTTCTGCACCCCTACTCAGCTGAGAGACTTGTGTTACTTTTTGAACCATGAAAGTGCTTCCAGTAGTTAAAACAGCCTAAGTTCCATATTTTGAAAGTGATCTACATTTTGGCTTCTGCGCTTTTACTTTATCATGCACATAAATATGGTATCTGAGGTTAACTACCCATTGATTTATCTATTCAGTCTCTGAATTTCATGTGTGCACGTGTGTTTTGTGTGTATAGTAAAGTCCTCTACTCCAGGTTGCTCAGGACCACCAATTGATGGGTCAGTTAACAGTTTATCCCATTGTAAAATTATTTAACAAATAAGTAACTTACATATAAAGATTGGTTCAGTTGTCAATGAATATGGATTCACTGGGGTTCTACTTCACATTTCATGTGTTTTTATATAAAAAACTGTATTCACAACAAAGTGTTTAAAATTTACAGTGTCAGCTTCTCCAAAATGAAAAACAAAAGTAAGACATTTTTGATGTAATCTGAGTACAGCATTCTGGATTTCCATGCTTCCTTCACCCTTTATGATTATCTTGCCAACTCCCTAATCTATTCAGTTATTCACTTTTAACAAAACTTTTCAAAGTGCTCAACTTATTTCTTATAGAAGAAATCACTTTCTGCAATCATAATTATCACTTTGTATATGTTTAACTTTTATTTTGTTATAATAACAAGGAATTAAACTGAAATTAACAAGGTTCGGAATTACCAAACTCAACTTTTGTTAAACATATACTTCTGAAAACTAAACAGTAATGTACAAGTTGTTTATCCAGCCATCCACAATGCCATGTATGTTAGTAAACTTTTCAAAGGAAATGGAGAATTTTAGGTAATGTCTCTTTAAATGGAGTACTCCTTCAGTGATGAAAAAATGTTCTTTTGCTTTTCATATCTTGATTGAAAAATAACTACTTCACATTCATAGCAACTGGTTAAAGTTATCGAGATCTAAAGGTCATTGATAAACCAGAAAAAATAGCTTTATCTTATTTTCCTGATGCTCCCTTTGTTCGAGCTACACGTAGCATAAATTTTCTCAGTTACCTGGTAAGTTGTGGAAAGAAAAGAATCATAAAGGAAAAATAGAAAATTAGTCTATAGCATATTTCTGAGAAGATGTGATCAAAAAATTAAAGGGTAATTTGGAAAACAATGTCATAAAACAACTATGATATGGAGAAAGAAAAATAAAAATATTAGAAGAATTTCTAAAATTTTCTATAAATCAGAGGCCTTTATGAAAAGAAGTCTAATTAGGAACAGAGAATGAAACTACTTTTTATATGTATCAAGAATTTCTATGAACACATTGAAGTTTCTTTTAAATTCATAGAATTACAGAATTAATTACTAAGGTCAGAATGAAACAACAATCATATTTTATAGGTGAAGGAAATTACAGTCATTCACATTGTAATACCCATTACAGAATCCTCTTAATAGACATGAGATGATCTGACACAGAGCATCCAACTCTAGTTATAATGTTAATTTCTATTCACTTAATTGTGGATCTGTATAACATATAATTCAATTCTTTCTTTTATTTCCAACTGACAATTACAAGTTAAGTTTTAAACATAATAGCCCAAAAGTTTAGTGCATTTCTCAGAAGGCAGTTAGTACATTCCCCAGAACAATTACTACTTCACCACTTGAGTTGTGAGAGAAATGAAGTAATCACACATATCTATATGAATCCTTTCACAAACATCATTGGGGAGCACCTACTATTTCCTGGGCAGTATTTTAGGTTCCAGAAGTAGGATACAAAACTCAGACTTATCTGGTAATAGAAATGACCATAAGTAAGTGTAAATAAATATACTATGTTATGTTAGACTGTAAAACATACAGTATGCTACGTTGTAAAAGTCTGTAGACAAAATCAAACAACAAGATACAGAGTACTATGTAGATACATGGAGGAAGATGATCCCAAACAAAAAAAAGCAGAATGTGGTTGGAGCAGACAAATGTGGTTGAAGCAGAAAGGGAAGTAGAGAGAAATGGTGAGAGATACCAAGGCCAGAAGGAAAGAGGGCAGAAACTCAAGGTCCTTGAGTTTAAGAGAGATGGGGAGTGTTCAAAAGATTTTCACATAGAGAAGTTACATGACAATCTAATTGCTACTGCTGTTATTTTTACTATTATTCCTAGTGGAATGTACTTTATCACACAGGTGGAACTGAACTGGGTTAAGGCTGGTCAAGTTAGGATTCAGAAAAAACATGAAATGGAAACTTTAAAAATTTATCTGAATTATTGCCAGGTGTGGTGGCACACATCTGTAATCCCAAAGGCTCAGGAGGCTGAGACAGGAGGATCACAGGTTGCTGAGGATCACCTCAGCAACTTAGCAAGACCCTAAGCAACTTAGTGAGACCTTGTCTTAAAATTTTAAAAATAATAAGAACAGTAAGGGCTGGGGATGTAGCTCAGTGTAAAACATCCCTGGGTTCAATCCCCAGTACCGGAAAAAAAATTATCTGAATTATTAACATGAATGTGTAACTTTAACAAATAACTACTAAAAACATACTGAAATATGAGCTCCTTGAGGGCAGGAATATTGCCTGTTTTATTCAGTGCTAAAACGCCAATGTCTATACCAATGCCTGTCACTAGTAGGCACTCAGCAGGTTCTATCAAATAAATATTTAATTAGCTTTAACACATAGAAAGTCGCCAAAATATAAACACCACTTGTCATGTCTGTGATAATTGTTCTTCAAACAAAATGCTAAAGCATCCTACTGTGATTTGTAGGATCACAGTAACTGTTGAGATAATACACATCTTGCAAATAGAAACTGTAAAACTCTATTGGCCTCCTCACATGTTCTAGCCCTTCAAAATATATTCTCATTAGCGTCCTGCCCAATCCTACTTTCAACTGTGGCTTTGTGACATTCCATTTAGTATTTAATTATACTCCCATATAAATACAGAACAAATAGATAAAGACCAACTTTTTGCCACAAAGAACCTATCATTTCTTTTATTCCTAAAGACAGAAATTCACTAATGATATAAATGCCTCATATATAACTATCTTATAGTTAGATAGAAAGAGGAGAGAAGGCAAGAAGAAAATTATATTCCAGGAACTTGATTAAAAATTTTAAGTGGGGCTGGGATTGTAGCTCAGCGGTAGAGTGCTTGCCTTGCATGCATGAGGCACTGGGTTCGATCCTCAGCACCACATAAAAAAATAAATAAATAAAATAAAGATACTGTGTCCATCTACAACTAAAAAAAAATTTTAAAAAATTTTAAGTAATTTTGCTAACAGTAAAAACCTGAATTAATATGGATTTCTCTAAAAGTAAACAAAGAAATGAAAACTATGAAAAATTCATAGTCAAGGAAAACCTCCAATAAATACATCATCTCTCCAATTTGAAATATAGATGATGCTACCTTAAGTTACAGATCTACCTTTTCTTTGACTTTGAAAAATATGTTCATGAATTTCATTCAAATTACAACTAAATTCAATTAGTTGTTAAAAATAAAACAACTGATGATCATCATAGATAAGATACTAAAATTTCTCTGTTCATAAAGATTTTTATGTGTGTATTAAATGATATGTTGTTGTGCATTCAAAGGACAACATTATGTAATTTCCTGTAATTATATAATTACATATTATGTAATTCCCTGTTCTACTGTGGTGAAATTTTATGTCTTAATTCATTGTGAAACATGAAAAACATTTTTACATTCTCTGTTATTATTGAACACGTAAAAACATAATAATCACATTAATAGTAACTTCACATTTATTAACCAGTTGTCTTTGGAATATATTAGATATATCCACATTCCCATTGGAAAACGCTCCTATTGGACATAACAGACAGTACAATATGGTGCCATTCTGGCCTCCAGTTACCAACACAGAGATGTTTGTTACTGCTCCAGACAACTTGGGATACGCTTATGAAGTTCAGTGGCCAAGTGAGTGTTAAAAATGTATTTTTAATGTGGTATTTTCCAAAAGCAAGCTTGTTGTCTTTAAAGTAAACTAATCACAATATTCTGAAGCATACCTTTTCATTGGATATGAAACTTTCATTTGGATTTTTGTTTGGGGATAAAGAGATGGAATTTAACATTTATTGAGAACTCACTCTGACCTGCTATTGAGCTGATTATTCAGCACTCTATCTCCTTTAATCTTCACAAGCCTTTGGGGTGTTATAATTCTTGTTTCACAAACAAAAAAGCTGATGTTTAAAGAGGTTTGATTGTCAAAGATCTCATTTCCATTAAGTAGGGAGAATAAGTTTTCAGCTTCTATTTATAAATGAAGAGGGATCAAGATATTCTTAAACTCTTCTTACTGAGATTTTGAAATTCAAAACTTTCTTGTTCAATTTTAAATCTCAACAAGCAGCATTTCTTCACCTTAAAATGAAAATAAAAGCAACTGTCCAAATAGGGTAGGCTACTAAAAGAAATTAGAAAATGACTTCCAGGTTACAAGTGCTATGTTAAGCACTGTGGATCATAAAAATTTAATTTGAGAATTTCTGTTAAAGTGCTTTCAACAGTACCTAATTCAAATTGTCCAAGTTTTGGTGAAAAATATTTTAACATATAGTTTTAACTCTGATTTTCTTTTTCAAATAGGTCGAGATTTCAGTGTTTCTGAGATTGTTACCATAGCAGTAATTGCTGCTTTATTACTAGTGGCAGTCATTTTTGTGGGTGCCTCTTGTCTGATTCGTGCCAGAAACAACATGGATGAAGCTAATCAGCCTCTCCTCACTGATCAGTATCAACACTATGCTGAAGAATATGAAAAAATCCAGCATCCTAATCAGTCCAGGGTCTGAGAACAAGCAACTCATTCCTGTATGCATTAGTATCAGGGGAAAACCTGTTTGAAAAATAGTAGATTGAGTTATCAAATGTATTTTCTTTTACTTTGTTGTCTTCTTTATTATACAAGTATATATTGGAATTAAAGCATCATTTTTCAGAGCTGAGAAGAGTAATTCAGACTCTTTTCAATGGATTATAATTATGAGCTCTATTTAAAATAGTAGGCTGAACCAACTTCATGATATTTAATGGGATAGTGTGATGATCTTTAACATGCTTTAAAGGTTGACTATATAAGATACTATGCTTTATATATAAAGAAACAAAGTTTGATATAAGTTCTCTGTTTAAAATACATGAGTGGGCATGTCTACAGTTTTAAAATGCAAATGTATTTCCATTATTTATATTGGTCAATAGATATAAAGGCAGCCACATTTATTAGTCAAAATTAATTATGTGGAATTATAAATAAATGAGATCTTAATTAACTTTCAAATTAGTGTTGTCATTGGTTTCAGCTTATATTACTTAGTCTTAGAGTTTTAGTCAGTTTTCCATTTCTGTGACCAAAAGTCCTGACAAGAAGAACTTACTGGAGCAAAAATTTCTTTTGGCTCACCTTTACAGAGGTAAAGTTCACTGTTGGCCAACTCCATACCTCTGGGCCTGAAGTGAGGCAGAACATGATGGTGAAAGGGTGGGGCAAAGGATATGGCAACCTGAAAGCAGAGAGAGAATTCCCTAATCAGGGCAAGATATAAACCCCAAATATGTACCCCCGATGATCTGCTTCCTCCAGCCACACCTTACTTGCCTATAATTATCATCCAGTTAATCCACAGCAGTGAATTAATCCACTGATTAGGTTACAGTTCTCATAATCTTACTTCACCTCTGAATCTTCTTGCATTTTCTCACACACGAGTTTGGGGGGACACCTCATATCTAACCATAACAGTCAGGTTCAAAGTCAAAACAAAATCTTTGTCACACTTTGGAGAGATAAAACCTTCCCTTTGCCAAGAGACAGCTGTTGTTGTCTGTTCACCACTGTGTCCCCCTACCTCCAATTCACTGAAAGGGAATGGAATTCACTACCCATTCATATATTTCAACTCCTAATTCCACTTCTAGCACCTTAGAGGTCTACAAAGGAAGCATAAAAGTAAAGAACATGCTTCCTAGTATTCACAGATAGCGTTCTATTCATTGTGTTTCATTCAATAGTGTAGGAGCACTTCCCATACCTTCAACCCCTCCCCTCCTTCTTTCCCCATTCTATGCTAATGGACTGTGTGCCTGACAGAATGGTACCCCATTGTTTGTAACTTCGGGGCCATGATTGGTTCGAGGACTGTACAGAAGCTGTTGTACCTTCTGGAATAAACGGCTTCTGCATCAGAGCAATCTTCCAGCCCCCAGAGTCTAGGTGAAGTGACTTTGCGGACCGACCACCCCAAACACTCGTCCAGTGGGACCCCATGCCATCCTTCCTAAGGAGCCCTCAGTACCCCCATCCCACAAGACCCCCAGCTCGTTGGCAGACCCACGCAAGCCATGACGTAAACAACAAGCTAGGGTCCCGGGGGACGAAAGTAAGGGGTCCTCAGGAAGGACGAAATAGGGTTCCGCGGGACAAGGTATGGGGTGGATGGTCATGGAGCCAATTCACCCAGACTCTGGGGGCTGGAAGACTGCTCTGCCAGAGCAAGATGCAGAACCCATTTATTCCTGAAAGTACAACAGCTTACTACGGTCTTCGGACCATTCATGGCCCCAAAGTTACAAACAATGAGGTACCATTCTGTCAGGAGCACAGTCCATTAAAGTTACAAACAATGAGGTACCATTCTGTTGGGAACACAGTCCATTAGCATAGAATGGGGGAAAAAGGAGGGGAGAGGCTGAAGGTATGGGGAGTGCTCCTACAAAATAGTGTTCTATTATCATTTGCCAACCTTGTATTTATTTTCAAAATAAAATATTAAAATATTATTTATCTCATCCTCTGCTTCTATCCAGTTTTGCAGTTATGCTATTTTCCCCGTGTTTTGTTGTTGTGTTGTTTGATTTTGTTTTGTTTTATTTGTGGTGTTGGGGATTGAACCCAAGGCATCTTGAATGCCATGAAAGCACTCTATCACTGAGTCACATTCCCAGCCTTCCCCTCTTTTTCTCTTTTTGTGTTCTATGAAATAATATTCCCAAAATGAGCTATATACATTGATCATAAATGAACAAACATTGAAATTAAAATTGATAAAAAGAAATACTAACTATAGTAATCTTAACCTATAGAAAATGGCTAATTTGATATTCCCAACTCAATATACAGAAAAAAAATTAAACTTATATGACTCTGATTTGTTAATAGTTTTCTTTATATTAAGCAATCTTAAGACTATATATACAAGATAAACAGACAAAATGTATTAAAGATCCTGATAGAAAAATAAGATTTTAAAAACTTTCAAATTGGTTTTCTTGAAATACTTTGATTTATCCAAATGTTGTATATTCATGGATTTTCAGAGAAATTATTGTGTAAGATTAGTGTAAGATACTGTAAGATTTCTTTTTACATAGAACAACAATGACACAGAACACCCCACTTCATAGTTTTGGAGATTTAGTAATTACTCTTTCCAGAAACATTTATTAAGCATACACTAATTTTCAGCAATACCTCAAGACACAATGGAGTTTTGAAGGAGAAAATCAGGACTAAAATTGAGAAGGTCATGTCTGACTTGGGCCTCAATGAATGCCAATGGATTTACCAAATATAAAGTAGAGAAGGGCATTCTGTTCAGAAGTGACAGCATGAGCAAAGGCACAGAAGTTTGAAAGAGCATGGAACATTCAAAAATATAAAGTAGGTCAGTATAGAGCATAGATTTTTTGGAGGGGAACAAAAAGATATGCTAAGACTAAAACCGGGATGTCCTATACATAATCCTAAAGAATTTGGAATTCATTCTACAGAAAAGGGGAACAGGAGAAAGTCATAAATAAGCTACGTTTTAGAAAAATAATAGTGGTTGTGATACCTGTGCATAACGTTGATGAGGAATGGTAGAGTAGAGGCTAACAGGCTAATTAACATGGAATAGCTGTGGGAGAGGAGAGGATGGCCTATCCTCAAATATAAATATTAATTGCAAATAACTCTAAGAAAAACCTGCACTCATTTTTTTTTTTTTCTTTTTGGTATCAAGGATTGAACTCAGGGCACTCGACCACTGAGCCACATCCCAGCCCTATTTTGCGTTTTATCTAGAGACAAGGTCTCACTGAGTTGCTTAGCGCCTTGCTGTTGCTGAGGCTGGCTTTGAACTCACAATCCTCCTGTCTCAGCCTTCCAAAGTGCTGGGATTACAGATGTGCGCCACCCGCATGGCTTGTCTTATAATTAATGCAAAGTGTGTCACTTTATTTTTCTTGCATTCAAGGACTTTCATTCATTGTACTGCTCTATAACGCCTTATGAGTCATTTTTATCTAGCAGCCACTGCTCTTCCTATAATAAGGTAAATTATTCATGACAAGTAATACACATCTGTTGCCTTAGATTTTTTTTCACTGTTCTTAGTCCTCCAGTTCTCTTATAAAACATAGTATATGATATTATTATGCACTCACTGGACACCAAATTTCATACCACTTTAAATTCACTCTTTCCAGTTGCATAAATACCCATTGTATGCCAATGCCACAAACTGAACTCAGCTTTATGGCTTAAATGGAGCGATAAAAATGCCTAAATGGACCTTCCTATGGGATCAAAAATAAAAAATGATTATATTTGTAGCCCTCTATTATATCCTGTCTTTATTCCCAGAAGCAGATTTCAGAGTGTCAACTTCCCAGTTCTTGTAATTTTAAAAATTGCATGCAAAAAAGAAATAAGTTTGAGGCTATTAAATAACTATTCCAAGGTTAGGTATGAGTTATTTTTTCTGAGTTCAACTCATGAATAGCTAATAATGCTATATATTTTTATTCTTTGCTATATTCTGGTGAAAAAATTTAACCAATTGAACAATCAATGAATAATGATGTTGGGCAGAGAGCTAATATGAAATAAAAAGAAAAACTATTTAACAATATTGACAAAGAAAATATCTGAATAGAAATGAAATTTCATAAAAAAAATACATAATATAATAGTTCAGAAACATGACTGCAAAATTAACATGTAGAAGGAAGAATGAACTATCATGATTCTTTACTAAATAACTAGAAGATTTTAACAGATTTCAAGTTTGCTATATAACAAACAGCATAAGTCAATAAAAAATAAAATGTGTATGCAACTAATAAAGGGGTGTATCATTTGTGTATTTGGCTTCATTGATAGATAAGCAGAAATCTGAGATATCCAATTCACATCTAGAATATTTATTCAGATCTAAGGCTACTTTCAGGGAAATACCAAAATCTTGGGATGAGAAACTTTACCTTAAGTGATAAAATTATTAGACCAAGTGAGAAACTGGGAAGGCATCTTTAAATTCTACTATTTTTCTCAATTCCCTGGTCAAATTAATTAATATTTGTGTTAATATGGCCAATATTTATTGACGCTAAATCCTAAACACCAAATCCATTATCTAAGGCAATGATTCTCAGCTGGAGGATAATTTTGCCCAAGGAAACATGTGGCAAGGTTGGGAAACACTTTGGCTGTCATAGCAGAAGTTGGCAGTTTTATTGACATCTAATGATTAGAGGCCAAGGTTATTATTAACCAGCCTATAAAGTACAAGACAGCTCCCCTACATCAAGAAATTTTCCAGTCAAAAGATCAAAAGTGCTGAAGTTAAGAAAATCTGACGGAAGGCTCCAAGGGTTAATGAGTTAAATAAAGCTCCTGGCCTCAGGAGTTAAATATCTATTTTGAGCAACCAACAAGCATCAATATATCTATTAGGAATCCACTGTTTTCACATATAATAGGAAGGCAGGAAAGGCAGTAAAATGGAACCTCAGGGTCTCAGATTCTTTCTAATTTCCCTCTACAACTTTTAGTATGTAGCTTTGGCTTTTTTATTTATGATGTCAGGGCTATAAAACAGCTGCTGTATCTTTAAACATTGTATACATTCCATGTGGAAATTTTCCATTTTATTCAGAAATGTATATCTTCCCCCAAATTTCGATTATATTTCAAGGGAAATTTATCACATGGCAAGAGAATATAGAAAATTGAGAAATTGGTTTATTTGCTTGGGTTGATTGGTTGGTTAGTGGTTTAGTAGATTGGTTACTGTCCTGATTAAAATCAGAATTGTAATAGTAAATGATAAGAGAAAATGAATATCTCTCAACCTACAGGTTGCCTTTTCATTTAGTTGATTGTTTCCTTTGCTGTGCAGAAGCATTTTAATTTGATTGAGTCTCACTTGTCTATTTTTGATTTTGTTGCTTGTGCTTTTGATGCTATAGCCAGGAAATTATTGCCAAGCGAAATGTCAAGAAGCTGTATCCCTATGATTTCTATTATGTGTTTTACAATTGCAGGCCTTAAGCCTAACTCTTCAATTCATTTGGAGATTTCTTTTGTGTTTTGCATACTGTTGAGAGTCTAATTTGCATTCTTTTGCAGTTTTCCACCCATTTCTTGAAGAGACATTCTTTCTCCATTATGCATTCTGGCTCCTTTGTTGAAGATGAGTTAACTGTATACCCATGAGTTTACTCCTCATTCCATTGCCTATTTATATGCCAGCACCATACAGTTTTGATTACTGTAGCTTTATAATATATATTCATATCAGAAAGTATGATGCCTCCACTTTTTTTTCCCTGAAGATTGCTTTGGCTATTCAGAGTCTTTTGTGGCTCCAACTAAATATTAAGATTATTGTTTCTATTTTTTGAAAAATATTATTGACATTTTTAATTTCATTGAATCTGTTGATGGCTTCAACTGGTATGAACATTTTAGTAATATTAATTCTCCTAATTCATAAACACAGAAAACTTTTCCACTTATTTGTACTTTCAATTTCTTTCATCAGTGTTTTATAATTTTCATTGTATAGAACTTCCATCTTGGTTAAATTTTTCCTAAGTAATTAGTTCATTTGGATGTTACTATAAATGGTATATTTGTTAATTTTGTTTTTGGATATGTCACTGATAGTGTACAGAAATGCCACGTATTTTTGTATGTTGATTTTATGTCCTGCAACTTTACTAAATTGGTTTATTAGTTCTAACAGTTTTTATGAGGAGTGTCTTTTCACATGTACAATTGTGTCTTCTGCAAACAGTGATACTTTTACTTTTTCCTGTCCAATTTGGATGACTTTTTTTCCTTTCCTACTTAATTGCTCTGGCTCAGCCTTCTACTCCCTCCTGTGATATAAGTGTTGTGAATGGACAGCCTTCTACTCCCTCCTGTGATATAAGTGTTGTGAATGGACATCCTTGTTTCATACTGGTCTTAGAGAAAAGTGTTCAGTTTTTCCAATCATTTGTGATATTATCTATGATATTATCAGTTTATTATGATAATATCATAGTGTTAAGTTTTTTCTATATCTAATTTGTTGAGCATTTACTTTACCACTGACCTACATCCCCACCCTTTTAGTTTTTTTATTTTGAGATAGTGCCTCATCTCACTAAGTTGCTGAAGCTGACCTTGAACTTGTGATGGTCCTGCCTCAGCCTCCAGAGTTACTAGGACTACAGATGTGCACCACCATGCCAGGATGATCATGTCATTTTTATCCTTCATCCCACCAACGTGTGATATACTGGTTGACTTGCTAGTGTTGAACCAACAATGGAGGATTTATACATCTATTTTTGTCAGGGACACCAGCCTTTTTTGTGGTGGGTCTTTATATTTATATCAGGGTAATACTGGCCTCATATAATTAGTTTGGAAATGCTCCAATTTGGGGGGAGAATTGAAAATCAGTTTTGATTCTTTTTTTAGTAGAATTTACCTGTTAAATCATCTTGATCTGGGCTTTTCTTTGTGAGGAGATTTTTGATTACTGCATCAATCTCTATTTGTTGTTGATTCATTTTGGCTATTTTTTCTTGGTTCAATCTTAATACATTGCATGTTTCTAGCAATTTATTCAATTATTTTAGAATAGACAATATGTTGGCATATAATTGTCCATAAAATTCCTTTGTAATATTTTATTCTTAATTTCTAAGGCATTCATCATATTTTTGCCCCTACTCATCAAGGACTGAGGGACCCACAAATTCCTCTGGCACTCAAACCAATGTTCTTAGAGTCTTTGTTCCCAGAGAATTTTGAAAATCAAATGTTCTGCAATATTATCATATTATACGCTAGAAACCATATTTCACTCATGTTTTCTTTGACTTGTTCAGTCCTAATTTATAGATGTAGAAAGTAATAGTGGTATGGGATTTTAAAAATTTAGAATTTGTGTGGGCTTAAACCAAATTCATTTCATTTTTCAACATAGAGCATTTCTCATACTTCCACTGTTGGAACTTAATTATGAAGCTGAAGGAATCTTATCACTTTCTAGTCTAGTTCTTTCACTATCTGGATGAGAAAACATTTCATGGCAAGTGGACTTGCAAAAGGCCACAAAAGTATTAAGAAGTAAATAGGCTAGAATCCAAGTGTTATGGATTGGATATGGAGTATTCCCCCAAAAGCTCATGTGTTGAAAGCATGTTCCACAATGTAGCAAGATTCAGAGGTAGGGCTTTAAGTAGTGACTGAATCATGAGTGATCTGACCTCAGTGATGGTTTAAGCTGCTTGATGGATTAAAGTGGATTAATCCTTTGATAGCTAAATAGACTACTAGGAGTTGGGAAATAGGTCACTGGGGGTGGGCCCTGGAGGAGTTTATCTTATCTCAGATCCCTTCTCTTTCTGTATCTCTGCTTCCTGGCTGCTGTGA
The DNA here is from genome assembly GCA_004024805.1 of Geosciurus inauris. Classification (NCBI taxonomy): domain Eukaryota; kingdom Metazoa; phylum Chordata; class Mammalia; order Rodentia; family Sciuridae; genus Geosciurus; species Geosciurus inauris. The sequence goes on from PVHX01000110.1 coordinate 390,055, forward strand.
GCAGAGCATCTTTCCACCAACATGCCCTTCTGCCATGATGCTTCTGCCTTAGAAACAGCTCATAGACTGAACCTTTGAAATCATGAGCAAAAAACAAATCTGCCTTTCTCTAGGGTGTCCTTGTTAGGTATTTTGGTCATAGAAATAAAAAACTGACAAGCACACCAAGTCTACCAATTTCCAGAGAGTAAAGCAAGCATCTCAAGCATTTTTGTTTAGAATCCCAAGAAGTAGTGTTATTATTCTAAACCTATTAAAAAGAAAAACTGTAATCATTTCCTGTTATACTTACTTTTGTATTCTTCTAGAACACATTTTATTGGGTTAGAAGGAATACAGGGTAATGTACAGGTTGTGAGGCAAGGCAATGATATAAACAAAAGAAACACAAAGAAGGGGTGGTTGTCCCTTGAGCACAGGGATCATAATAACTAAGCTATTTAAACCTTGTTTCACCAATTTCTAGTGCAGTGAACAGGAAATGTTTACCAATGGGAAGGATGAGTAGACAATTTTTGCTGGTCAGAGTGCATATGGAACTGAAAAATAATCCTCATTGCTAGTATAATGTCATTCAATGGAATACATTCTGAAAAAATGCTTATAAAAATAATAATAATAGTTTGAACATAATGATGTCATAGCCAGTTCAAAAAAAAAAGGTAATAATTATGATTTTAGGAGAGAAAAGGGTATTGAGCAATCAAAATTTGTTAGAACTGATTATCCAGAGGGTAATATTTTGGGAATGCAAATGTTTCTATTGCCGGAAAAAATGGTCTCTATAATCAAGAAAAATAGTTTGACAATTTCTATGGCCTGGATAACTACTAGAATTTTATTATACTCATTTTCTATTATTTCATGCTTAAATAAGCAAATCTAATCAGTTTTTGTTCTTTCTATAATAATAAAAAAGAATATTCACATATATTCTACTAATAAATACCTATTGTAACTTAATGAGTAGACTTTCTCATATACTGGGGTACATCAATGATGTACACCTTTATTTTAGAACCTGTCTTGTACCCCCTAATGATTTGTACATAAAAGTTCATTTAACTTACGCAGCCCTGGATGAGCCTTAATAATGTGTACACTCAAAGAAAAAAACATTCCAATCTATTGCTTGGCTATGATCAAACATAGAACTACATTTTATGTTAAGTGAAAGAGAAGAATAAAAAAGGTGTATCTTCACAGAGTGCGGGGGCAGTCAAATAGTTTTGTGGAGAGGATATATTCAAATTTATCAGGTTAGGGAGATTAAATCATGAAAGTACGTAAAAACTGATATTATTAATTTTAAGAATCAGCTATTTGTGTCAGAAAGAAAATGTTAAGGCAGTGGACTATGTAGAAAGCTGTAAACAAAAAAATTTTCATGCTAATGGTCAAAACACCATCTTGACATAACTACAAAAAAAGTGATATAACTAAATGGGAAAATGGAGACAAGGGTAAGGTGAAATCTGTTGGTGGGCAGGGCTATGACAAAAGCTATGTCTTCATTATCTATAGTAGAATATCAAGCATATTATCTTTAAATATAAAAGAAATGAGAAGCATACATTTAAATATATTATTTAGGAACACAGACAAAATCAGAAGAAGCAACTTGAAAAGCTAAAAATAATTGTATTGGGAAGTGTGATTTATATGTGGTGAAGTTTGGGGAAGGGGATTTTTGTAATTCTGCATCAACTTTGACCTTTAAAGGGAAAATCTGAAAGGAAAGTGATGCTTCTCTAAACTCCAATAAAGAATGACTTATTTTAAAATTTATAACACAATGAGGAAAGCTTATTCTTCATTTTTCCCTAATAGATAGAAAATTTTAGACATAATTTTAGGAAGAGAGAAAAAAGGACAATGGATAAAATTTGTCATGATTTTCAAATAGAACTTAGCAAAATAAGTAAGAATAGTTATTAATTGAATTAAATAACTAACACATGGAAATTCGTTCTGGCTTTCTTTATCATTTATGCTTCAAAGCATACATTGCTGACATGTCATAAAATGCATTTCTGTATTGTTGTTTCTTTCTAATCTGCAGATTCAGCCAGATCCTGATAATAGATCTGTTACAAATGGAATAGTATATTACCACAAGATGGCACCTTTGAACATATTTCAAAATGTTGATTATGAACATCAAATGTCTCCAACTGAAAAGAACAGTGAAGACATCTGCTCCTCCTTTTCTGGTTTCAAAAACAATGTTCTCGTGATCTTAAAAGCAGAAGAAATACAATTTTCATTTTGGTGCAAAAGAATTTTTACAAATAACAATCTCCAATCACTGAAATTCCCAACTAAATAACAAAGACAAAAATGTTTCTTTATTGACTAAAACTTTCTTGTGCAAATTATCTCCCTTCATCATATTCACTGATCAGCAGGCCCTTCTGGGCCACAAAATACAGAGCAAGTGGAACATCACCCAAATGGTTTCACGTACAATGGATGATTAGGCCAGTACCAAAGACACTGATAACTTGTGACAAGGGTGAAAGGGCTAGCCAGCTATGGGAATCGCTCCATTCAGCCACTGAGAATACAAATACTGAAAGTACTGGTGAGTCTTGTAGACATACACCTAAAGCTTTCAAAAAACACCTGGCCTAATAGAAGCCTTAAAATATGATTCATTTTAACTTACCTTGAGAAAATTTCAGTTTGTAGAACATTTGCAAGAATACAATGAATTCCCATGTACATTATATCTAGATTTACCGATTGTCAATATTTTGTACATTTGCCTTGTCACTCTTTCCATGTGCACCCATGCACATATTATTATTTTTCTGAAAAAGATTAAAAGAAAATAGCAGATATTATGATTTTTTATCACTATTGCAGTGTGGACCTCCTAAGAACAATGACATTCTCTTAAAAAACCATGATATAAAGGTCTGGAAAATTTACATGGTTACAATATTATCTTTTCATATATAGTCCATATACAAGTTTTCCCGATTATTGCAATAATAAATGTTAGAGTGATTTAAAAAAACAACACTTTGAAGAAGAATTAAAAGCAATATGACAAAGACATATAAACAACATATAATTAATTTAACTCAAGCTGATTAAAGTCAAGTAAATCTAAAGAGTAGGAGAAAAGTGGAGAGAGAATCTTCTATCAAATTCCCCTTAAAAAACAAAGTCAACATCTGTCTGTGATGGGCAATATTACAAAATCAACTCTGTATTCAACCAAGTCTAGACTGGCTTCCTGTCTCTTCTCATTAAAAATGTATGCTTGTTTGAACAAGTTCATTACTTCTCTAAACTCACTTGTCTTATCTGGAAAATAAACGCAGTTATTACAAAATGAGGATTTTTCAGAACATTAAAAGAAAGAATGCACGGTAAGTATATTCCTCAAAGCCTAGAATGGAGTAAAAGCGGAAAAAATCTTAACTTTGATTTCTAGAATGACGAACACTTAGCTCTCTCTAGCAATCTCCTTAAAAAATGACTTGGCAAAAATAGAATTTATGCTTCAAAGTTAACTCTCTTGGTCTGCGGTTCCGTGTTGCACACTGGTTTCCAACTGAACGCTCTCATCCCACTGCCATCGAGGGGCATGTCACAGCTAATTATCTGTCATCACGCCCTGTTGCATAGGCAGTACCTTGCCTGCTGCTGCTGGGACCTCAGCGCTGTCTGTTGACTCATTTGCATTGCCTCCCGAGTGTCTCCGCTGTGTATGGATCACACAGAATGAAGCCCAGGGGCCAACTGGCAGGCCCATCTGAATTGTGGAACATATCTAAGTCCCCTCCTCATTACTTAGTGAGTAATGTGGGGATGTTCGCTGGTTCACACACCCTGGCAACGTAAACGGTCATCTGCTGCCTCATCTGCTTCTCCGCGTCTGGGGTGCAGGACCAGATCGGCTGAGGAACTTTGCTAGCACTTATGCAAATAGCGATGGGAGCTCCTGGGTTTGGCAACTTTCCTGTCAGAAGCCTCATTTGTGGCTGCACCGTCTGCCTCTTTTGTGCTTCCACAGCTTTGTGAGGCAATCTCAAAATAGCTCTCTCCCTTAGTCAAGTTGTTTTTATATCCCTTTCCCATGAAAAGACTAAAACCCTTCACGATCCGTTTAGTGTTCCCTGTCAGTGCCTTAGTGACGGTGATGTTTCAATTTAAATTCTAAAAGAACATTCATTTAACACCAAATCAGATTATGCACATCTTGTTTTCCAAACTGAGGGAAAATGTATTTCCTTAACGGCTCCCCCAATTTAGATTTAAAATACATAAATAAATTCTTGCACCATGTGTACACATAGAAAAAATCCCAAACTGTTTTGCGTATATGTATAATGTCATAATTTTGTTCCAATAAAAACTTTATTCCTCCATGTACCCTGCATAACACCTACTTAAAATTTTTTTTTGTTTCTTTTTTATTTTTCCCCAGTACCTTTTAATTACTGACTTCAGCAGGCAATGATGGAATCCACAACATGGCATTACTTCAGGAGAAGGATTCAGTTTAATTTGGTTTGGATTCTTATCTCACTAATGGATAAATTTTCTTAATATTTTCTTCTCCTTTCTCTACATCATGCTATAATTTTACCTAGGAGATACTGCTATAGAAGATAAATTCAAAGTCTGTTTAGGAAATAAGAAATAAAATAAAGCTTCATAAATAAGTCCCAACCATGGGAAATTTATCTACCTGGGCTGTAAAAACCACTGGAAACTAGTGCTGCTTAAAACTGATTTCCTCTAGGTGTCAGTATAGTCCTAGAACTTAAAAACTTCAGATTTAATGGAAAAAAATAAAAGCACAGTAAAATAAATGTTTATTGTCAGTTCAAACTATGCATATTCAAATATATATATGATTTTTCTTTTGAAAACTGAACTAAATTTGAAACTACAAATAGTCATCTACAGATGACAGAATGGATTTTGTACTAGAAAGAACAAATTGTGGCTATGATATATTTCTGCAAACACACATTGTTTTCCACATCTATTTTGGCATTGTACAACACTATCATTCACTGTTGGATATCATAACTTAGCCTTTCCTGGATAGAAACATGAACATTTTAAAATCTCAATAAACTTTTATCTTAGATAAATATAAATACACTTTACAATAATTGGAGTCAATTTAACGTGACCATCAGTAAGGAGCCTTGCATTATAATTTTATCACAACCATGTAGCTTTGTTTAATTAGACTAAGAATTTTCAAAGTAATACAATGTGCAAAGATTCTAATGCATGTGCAACTGATATTTATGGCAACATATAATGTATTAAAACCCTAGAATCCCCATTTCTCCAGTCATAAAGAATCCTACTCTGTCCTCTCTCCACATTAAATCTCCTTAATAAGCAATTTATCAACTGGATACTTTCCTGTGATCAGACCAGGAAAGCAATTGTGACATTTCTACACATATGTAATTTAGTGCAGTTCAGAATTGATTCCAGCCTACTTAATTTAAACTTTATTTTGAAAAAATATCAAACTTTCCAAAACTTGAAAAAGCCAATAAATACTTACATACATTTATTTATTGTATTAGTTAACATTTTATGACACTTTATTGCTCTAAATTGAAACCTTATCATGTAAAACAGTTCTCTGGTAATAATAGAAACAATTATTTATTAAAAACCTAGGTAATGCCAGATTTCCATGAAGTCCTCAGTCCAGTTCTTATGTGACACCTAAGAGGTATATTATCAGCCAGGTATGGTGGTAACCCCAGCCTCTTGGAGAGGAGAATCACAGGAGAATCACAAGACTATGGTCAAACTGGGCAATTTAGTGACACCCTTTCTCAAAACAAAAATGAAAAAGTCTAAGGAGATAGGTTACTGGCTAAGCACTGGCCTATCATATAAGAAATCCTAGGTTAAATCCCCAATACTAAATTTAAATATATATATATATATAAAGATACATATATGTATGTATCTAAATGCCTGCTGGTATGATTTGTTGTCTCCAGAGAAGGCTGGGAATCTGGATCAGGCAGATAATCACACACAACAATCAGAAAGCAAAACCAAGATGATAGGATTATTGGGATACCCTTCACAGCTCACACTCTATCTGCAAAGCACTCAGGGCAGTTCCTTGTATCAGTCATGTTAATCTGTCATCTGAGGAGGCAGCAAACTATGAAAAAGGATAGATGGTCTGTGTAACCAGCCTAGAAGGGTCTGGAAGAAGTCACTAGGAAATTTGAAAATATCGTTCTAATGACCTCAAATACAAGTCCTTGTACTTCTGGAAAATTGTGAAGTTGTCCTTACCTAATTGAAGGAGACAGAACTTAAAAACACAACACAACAAAACAAAACAAAACAAAAAAACCTAAGCTAAACCATGAAAATGACTCTTCCTACTAATGACTCTTCCTTATTCATTTCTCAGTTTGAATGGGTGACAAATTATTGGCCTTTGCTGGGTACCAAACCTTGTTTTACTTGATGTGTTTCCATAGCTGTGTGGCCAACTCACCTGATCATGTCACTCTTAGTAGGTGAAGATTAAAGTTCATTCATCAAAATTCTCCACAGAATAAAATTAGAACTGTGCCAACTTTATTTTAAGGCTTTATTTTACACTTTGTCAAAATAGAACAAAATTTTTCTTTGCTCAAATAAAGGTGTTTTGGTTTTTTTTCTAAGAATATTTTAGGAGATCTCTAGAACAATCATTTTAAAAGTTTGACACATTATTTTAGTTTCCTGTAATATACTACTATAACAAATTACCACAAATCTGGTGGCTTAAAACAACACAAAATATTTTTTTCAGTTCTGGAGAACACAATTCCAAAAATCTGTTTTTCTTGACTGAAACCAAGAAAAAGAAACATGTGACTCATAAAGATAACCCGGGATCATCTCCTAATCTCAAAAACCCTTAATTTAGTCATGTTTGTAGAGTCCATCTTATCATATAAGACAACATTCACAGTTTTCAGGGTTTCATTAGGACCCGGAGATCTTTGAAAGGCATTTTTAAGCCTACCACAAATTGCTTGTTTGGGTGCCCATTTTGTGCAATGGGCTCAGGTATTACCAGTACAGAAAAGTGATGCCAGTTCCATATTCTTCACTTTATTAAACTCCCATTAATAGTTTGTCCTTAGTCTTTTTCCTGAAAATGATAGAAAGCAATGAAACTGACTGGAAAATACTGCTTCATTCACATACATCTTCAATGCAATGTCCTATTCTCCAAGTACTTTTCCTCTTCTCCACCTGAAATTCTTATTTTCAGCTATGTTTCTATTCAAACTCTATAGGAAATATTTTGGTTTTATAATTTTACAGAGAATTTCAAATTGTTCTCTCTTAAACATAGTTTTGTTTTTCCATTTTTTTAAATGTTCATATTACCAAAAGTGACTGAAAGTTCCAATGCCAGGGCAATCAAAATACCATTAGTGTCCTTCACAGAACTAGAAGAAATGACTCCAAGATTCATTTGGAAGCACAAGAGATCCCACATTACCAAATAAAGAAGAACAAAGCCTGGAGGCTTTGTTCAGTCTTGTATGAATTCAGTCATACTACAGGGCCACAGTGACCAAGACAGCATGGTACTGGCACAAAAACAGAACTATAGACCAGTGGAACAGCATAGAAGTCCCATAAATAAACTCGCACTTCTACAGCTAACTGACTCCCAGTAAAGACAACCAACACAGAAATTGGAGTAAAGACGGCTCTTCAATAAATGGCACTGGGAAAACTCGGTATCTGTATAAAGAAGATTAAAACCTGATCATTATCTCTCATGCTACAAAACGTCAACCTGAAATGGACAAAGACCTAAAAGTCAGACCTGAAACTTTGAAACTACTAGAAGAAAATATAAAGAAAACCCTTTGAGGATCCAGAATAGAAAATGATGCTTTGGGTAAGACTCTCAAAATGTAGGAAACAAAATCAAAAAGCAAGGAAATGAGATTATATCAGATTTAAGAAGCTTCTGCATAATTAAAGAAAAAACTAAAAGAATAAAAAGGCAACCTACAAATGGGAGAAAGTATTTACCAGTTATTCATCTGACAAAGGATTAATATCCAGAATATATAAGGAACTAAAAAACACTTTAGCAACAAAGAGCCAAATAATGCTGTTATAAATGGGCAAATGATACATAAAAAACACTTTGAACTGATTAAATTATGTTATGTGCATACACAAATGTGGCATAATTACTCCAGATAGTATGTATAATTCTAAAACACCAATATGAACTAAAAAAGAGAAAAAACACACCCAAAAAAAGAAATAGGATGGATTTATCAGACACTGATGGGGTTGAAACAAATATCTTAATACAGTACTATTGAATGTTGGGTATACCAGTGGGAGTCTTTGCTGGTCCTAAAACATTAAAGAGTCCAAACAGTCAACTTTGGAGGAATTTAAAAAGTTTTCAGGAGATGAAAATGAGAGAACTGACCCAGAGTCACTTGGGAGGGTGATTCATTGATCAAAATGAAGATGAACAGAAGGGCCAGAGTCTGTGGCTTTTACCACTCCCACTCTGAGCCTTAGGACATGAGTGGGTAATGTGGTCATGTAATATAGAAGAGACATTTCTGAGATTCTGTGACAGAGGAGCCCCATATACTTTGTTATCAAACCTGGTGCTCATATCCTATGTAGGGCAACTATTAGACTGAAAGAATAAAAGAAAGGTAGGGGTTGTTGGGATTAAGGTTAAAGTCGAGATGACAATCAAAATTTTAAACAGGCTTTATATATTCTAAAACGTTCTGAAATGGATATCATGTCTAAATGGGAAATATGTCCCTTTATCTGGATAGTAAAACCAAAAATTTTTGGTGAAGTGTTAATGGAGAATACTGTTTGGAAGGTGAAGGTTGATGGAATTATTGATCTATGAAGTTGCAGGATTATAATACTTCCACAAATAGTGTAATTACTGAAAAAAAATACTCCAAACTTCTCAAAAGAAAATAATAATGGGGAAAAAGTAAAATTTTTATACCCTGAATGTGAATATAAATTACAGCAACCATTATGGATAACAATATGGAGGTTCTTCATAAAACTAAAAATAAATCTACCACATGGTACAGCTATCCCCTTTCTGGGTCTATATCAAATGAAATAAAACTAATATGCTAGACCCATTTTTATTGTAACACTATTTACAATAGGTAAACCTAGGTACCCATCCACAGATCAATGGATAAAGAAAATGTAATGTATATACACAATGGAAAATTATTCAGCCATAAAGGAGACTGAAATCATTATAAAACAGATGGAACTGCAGGACATCATGTTATGTGAAATAAGCCAGAGAGAGAAAGACAGGTACTGATGTTCTGACTCATATGTGAAAACTAAAAAAAAAAATTGACCTGAAAGTAGAGTAGTAGTTATGAAGGTTGGGAGGGGTAGGAATTGAGAGGAGGGTGGATAAAAGGAGGTTGGATTTAATTAGTGCACACCATGTGTTAAAGTAGCACACTGAACATCAATATTAATATAAGATTAATAATTTATCAGATTCCTATAGATTAATAAAAAACAAAATATTTGAAATCAAAATAAAAATTAATTCAGAAAAGATGGTTCTATGAGACACAGTTTCACACAAAAGGTTAACATACCTTCCATTGTAAAAACATCATTCAGAGTTAAGAAACATCTGAAAGCAGCAGCTTCAGGCTATTGTTCTTAGCAGGTTACGAATTTTCCTTAGGTGATCTCAACCATCATCATAGTTTTAATCACCTTCCCTATGACAGCATTTCCCAAATCTTTATTCAGTAGACCTCCTTATCTTAAATGATACATTCCAATACCTCCAGGGGATGCCTGAAAGCACCTGCAGAACTGAACCCTATTTATAACATTTTCTCCTATACATCCATACCTATGATAAAGCTTAATTTATAACTGAAGCAAAGTAAGCTATTAATACTAATTTTAAAAAAGTAGAACAATTATAGCAATATACTGTAAAAAAATTGCCAGCATCACTAATCTTGAATGATAGCACCAATGTTAAGTAAGATAAGGGCTACTTGAACACACACATGGGGCAGAACCACAGTGGTTAACCCGGTAACTAAGACAAGCTACCAGGTGACCAATGGGCAGATAGCATATGCTGAGTGGATTCACCAAAGATGATTAGTGTCTTTAAGAGGAAGTAGTAGGATGGTGCTGAGACTTCACTACACTACTCAGATGCATGCAGTTTTAAATGCATGGATTGCTTCTTTCTGGAACTTTTCTTTTAATATTTTCAGAGGGAGGCTGACCATAGTTGACTAAAATCAAAGAAAGCAAAACCCACAGATAAGGGAAATAACTCTAATGCATTTGATCTCAGCCACTGCCTGAGCTTCACTTTTACATATTAAACTGTGAGGCAGATAAACCCATTTGACCAGTTCACAAGAATTTCTAATTCTACACAGTGAATTCAATGAATCTATTTATTTCACACATGTGTGAGCACACACACGCACATACATACACATATGCACAATGCTTCATCTTCTACCATGTCTCAGTTAACACCAATACCATTCAGAAATTACTCCAGCAGAAACCTGGAAATCACTTAAGATTCCATTTTGCTCCTTGATCTGCAGTTGGCCATCGGGTCTTTATAGTGAAAATACATGAGTCTGCTCATTTACCCTCCAAAAGGTTTTTCAGTTCTTTCCCCTTTTTCTAATCTTTTATCACTACCTATATCTATCTAGAGCTTACCAAAGCTAAGAAATTTTCATTTTGTGAAGTCTTCAGTATATTAACAAGTGAACAAAATGCCAAATCTATTATAAAAAATATGTATTAAATACTTGAATTAAATAAATTAATGCTTTCAATAGAGGTATAATTGGGCTAATCATAAGATAATTATCACTTATAAAAAGTTCAGGCTATGCTACAGAAAATATGGATAATATTAAAATATACCTTTAGAAATGTTCAAATTTGTCAGTATTTATCTGAGACTGATTGCAGAATTTTACTTAGAGATGATGTTAGAAGTTTATAGTTGAGACTGAGTATGAATTCATTACCACATGGTAAACTTCTGTAACCTCCCCTTGCCTTGCCCCTTCTTCATTGATAGAACCCGAAGCCTAATGCACCAAGATCTCTTTCCCCCTCTCGAATTAATCTTCTTTCTGCCAACAGACTAACACTAAATCTTGAAATGTGGTCAGTAAAATACAATCTCTTTAATATCCCTCCTGTAACCAGTCTAGTGTTAGTCTTACAGACTTATTTTGTATCTTCCTCTTCCCAAATTTTAAGATTTAAGATTCCAACTCCTTGTTTTTCTTAAAAAAATAAAAAATGCTGTTCCTTACTTCTGTATTTTATCATTCAACTGTTCCCTCTGGTCTACCATTTCTGTACCTGACTGATTCTTAGGATTCCACCAAGCAAGAATCATCTACTCCAGATGGCTTCCCTTGAGTACCCAGCAAAGGTGTGATCCTCCTCCAGGACATGGTTCTCATCTGGGACATGACCTTCTTTGTGGAATGGTCCTCCTCTAGGGTGGGATCCTCCTCTGGGATATAAAATCCTGTGTACCGTGGTCTTCCTCTGGGATGTGGTCCTCTTCCAGAATTTGGTCCTTCTCAGTAACATGACCTCCTCTGTGGAGTGGTTCTCCTCTGCGAGTGGTTCTTCTCTTCACTGTTACCTGCCCAAGGCATATCCTCAGCTGCCTCCACACTTTCAGCCTGGAAATATTGTATTCTTTGAGGATAGGAAACCAAGTCTTACTTAATTTTGTGAGATTACCTAGTACAGAGTGCAAGAAAGTACTTACCAAGTAATAAAATCCAGAGCAAAATTGTGAAGAGCTGTTGCATAACTTCCAACTTCCACCAGGTGGCACTATGCTATGCTCCACAGAGAACAAATCATACCAATAGGAAGCGCTGGAAGGAAGGCATTCAGTGTATTTGTGCATGTATACACTCATGCCTGGGTGTGTGCCCTGTTGAGTGGAACTCTTCTCACAGCCACCCATTAACACTAGTTCAAAGCACAGATGGTCAAGCTGGTATTTCCTTTAGAGAAACAAAATAGAAAAATATTAATTAGTAGGCAGTTATTAGGAGTCAATTTTCCTAAACAAAAGTAACATAGTGCCCTTTTCATTCATACAGTTACCACCCACAGATTTTCTAAAGTGGAGGCTACCCTGAATTTTCATTCTTTAAATAATTCCAGAATATTCCCAACAGAAGTGGAAGACTTTAATTCTGAGGAGCAAAGAATTCTTGCTCAGTACAATTTTAACCTTCTGACATTTGTTATCTCAGTTATGAAAATTGGATAATAATACCTTTAAACTGTGATGTGAAGGATTAAACATTATGCAATTTAAAGAACCCAACACAAAATGCTGTGAGTCGTGGTGTACTCCTGCAATCTCAGCTATTCGGAAGACTGAGGCAGGAGGATCACAAATTTGAGGCCAGTCTGGGCAACTTTGTGAAACCTGTCTCAAAATTGACAAAACAGGCTGGGAGTGTAGCTCAGTGGCAGTGCATTTGTCTAGCATGGGTAAGTCCCTGGGTTCAAACTCGAGTAATACTCAGCAATAAGAAAGTACTCAGCAATACAATAAAATATGTTTGATCGTATTATTAGAGAGAGTAGGATGAGTCAGAAAACTCAGGAATTTCATTTGGCCTTGAAGTCTAAAGAATTCAAACTTCTTGTCTTGACAGACTCGTGGGCTAGAATCGGTTTCAACCACTTTTTTATGTGTAACAAGCCACCTAAGCCTCATTATTCTCAGCTATAAAAATAATTTTGTAGCAATCCCTGACTTGCTTGGTTTTCATCTTATTCTCAGCTATGTGAGGGGAATTGACTTCAAATAACCTAGGCTAAATGGTAATAGCAAAGCAAGAGTAGAATGTGGCAAATCCTTTGCCCAACACTTTAAACATCTGTCCCAAACCACGTTTCAAAATTAACATTTTGACTCAGAATGGCGATCCCACTAATGGGATCTTTCAAAATGGAGTTGAAAACTTGAATGTAATGCATATCTTGTGACATCTCTCCCTGCAAGAAGATGCTCTTTCCTTTAAAGCGGCAAAGCTCTTTCACCTGATCTACAAATTTACATGGCAAGCGCAGCTGCACAGGTGCTACTTGAAATTCTATGCTGCTGTTCCCCTAGTTGAGTGAAAATATTTTTGTTAGCTATGGCCTTGTTAGTGATGATATTCTATTTTGGAGTTCTGCTCTTTCTAAGTAAAGATTGGGGTAGTCATACAAGAAATAAAAGAATCCTGGTGTGTGTCTCTGTGTGTGTGTTTGTTCCTTTTAAAATAAAAACAAGACTGCCAAGGAAATTATCCTTATTTAAAATCCCTTATTAGTCACCAGTGCCCACTTGTATGTTTGCTAGTCTAACTAGCAGGCTTCCTGACACTTCTACTTTTGGAACACAAAAGCTTCAGGAAAATGAATATCTGAGCAAATGAATATGTCCCTGAAGGAGTAGTTAATTCCTAAAATTCCACAGTTAAAGATTTCTTCTTTTGACTTAAAACCTTTGACCCCTGGTAAATACATGTCAGGCCAGGGGACTCTTGAAGTCTTATCAGTTATTTGCATCTAAATATGAGAGATCTTATCAGAATACCTCCCCTTTAAGCAGGTTTTGGAAAGGAGATATGGAGGAAGCCTCAAATTGCTAAACACTGGGCATGAGAGGAGGAAGCTGCTCTTGGAGCACTAACTCCTTTATTTTATACCCTCCTCCTCACCATGCTGGAGGCATATTTTTCACATATTCATTCTGATTTTATAAATGTAATGAAACTCAGAGAGGCCAACTCACATTCAGTAGCAGGCCTTTTATTCATATGAAAACCTGTATCTCCAAATTATATACACATGTAAAATTCAGACATTGAGACCAAGATAAGATTGACTTTACTAATGCCACGGTTCTGTATTGGATGCTCTGCATCTCCATATTGCCACAAAGCTGCAAGGCTGCAGACAGTTAAAGAAAAAGAACGCTTTAAATAAGAAATCCTTATTAAAATAGCAACTCCAACCTTACAGCTCTTATCCATACATCTCAGATCTCTCTCTCTTGTCATTCCACACATATTAATAACATTAATTTAATGTATGTAAGAAATTTGAAGAATGTGTTTCAAATTCATTTGCTGCCAGCAGCTAGGAATGTTCATTGAAGATACTATAAACAGCACTTTATAAACTTTTCTCCATGACCAAAATATTATTTTATTTCGTATCCCAGTTGTTTTCTTCCCCCATTTAAAGCAGTTAAAAGTTTAAGAGCTGTTATACAGAAACTTAAAATGATTTCATACTGCCTTTCTACACAAAATTAAATATGGAAGTTGAAATGACCTCTGCTAATATTCGTTCCAAAATTTCACATCACAGCTTGACACAACTAATAGCATTTTGAAGAATTGATGGCTCTGTTGTGAGTTTTTCAGCATTTCTGTCACTGTCTTGTTTGACAGATGGTAAAGCACATTTTCGCCAGTAAAAGGACAAAAGCAAATACATCAAAAGTCTTTGTAAGCAAATAGTGTTTGTGCAGTACCAGGCTAGATTTCATATATTACCTTTAAAATCAGAAGTTTTGTTGAAATTCAACAACGACACAAGGCCAGATCAGTAATCATGATCTATGGTAGAGTTTTCTTATGTTTCCAAATATGGGGTGTTAAAATGCTTTCTTCAGTTGACTAATCAAAGCACCTGCTTAAAAGAAAAAAAAAGAAAGAAAGAAAAAAGTCTTTTTTCAAACAGAGTTTAAAGGATGTGATAAAGGTTTTATTTATTTTTTTCCAATGGTTGAATTTGTTCAACCAAAAAATGTATTATAAGCCTACTGTACATAAGGCTTTTAAGTTTGCAAATATCTAAACATTGTTGGCTCCAGAGAATTATAACATAGGAAATCTGTATATGAAAACAACCCTGCAAAAGAGTGATTAATAAACAAGTATCCAAATCTTGCTGTGGTTAGAGTTTTAGCAAACTATGGTAGAAGTCTAATGTCTATAAGGGCTGGAAGATATCATAAATAAATGAAATGAACCAGGAAATGGATGGTATATCTTTCTAAAAGGGCAGCTGCTACCCAGCTTAAGCTGTTTATCATGCAAATGATATAGGGAAGGAAAAATATTTTTTCCTTCTACCCATGTTGGGTTCATTAGCTAATGTGCTTATAAGAAAACACAAATTCACTACATAAAAGCAAAAAACAACAAAAGTATGAGAAGAATTTTTAAAATTTATTGAATATTAGTTTCACCATAGAAGCATTCATTTAAAAAATGGACAACTAAAGAAATAGTTCAGTCTGAGTGTTTTTATGCTGGATTTGATGAAGAATGGATAGTCATGGAAAAATATGACTGAACCAGCAGTATGGGCTAAATTAGCAAACCGGAGGAAACAGCAAGGTCTACTTATTTGGATTTTTCTCAGTGTCTCTCCATCTTGGAGATAAGGATATTCATTTCCTTTGGGTATATGAAGAGTACAACTTATATGAGAGTCATATTATTTGCTTTAGGGGAGAAAAGCAAGGGGAACATTGGAGAGATCTGTTTCTCCTGTTTTTGAAAACTCCTTCAGCTTAAAATAGTCAAAGCCAAGGTACCATATTTGAGGTAACATCCTGCATCCCGTCATAAAAAGTCAAGATTGTCAGTTTTATAATTTTTCAAAATAAAATTTATTTCTTAATCTGTAAATATCCCAATATTTAATTAGTCTCACCCATATATTTTTTAATGGTGTGCAAGTTATTTTTAAATACAAAAGAAGAACATTTTTTAAAAAGTCAGCTTGCAAACTGTACATATTTCAGAAGAGAAAGAAACCACATGTGACCAAAGTGACCTAAAAAGGCATGATCCAAGAAGCAATATTCCAGTTGTGTCTTAAAAAGGAGACAAAAAGTTTTCAAAAAGTGAAAGTAAGCATTTTTAAAGGAGGCAAAATTTAGAAGGAAGAGAAGTTAAATGGAATTCAAAGGGTTTTTGTTTTCTTTTGTTTTTCTGTTTGTTAATACATCTTCAAAATTCTTTATGTGGAAATAAACCGAGTATCCACTAAAGGATAAATGGATAAAGAAAATTATATTAATGGAACATTGTTAAATCATAAAAGACAGAAATCCTTCATTTAAAACAACACAAATAAAATGCAAAGATATCATCCTAAATGAAATATTATAGATGCAAAAAGATATACACTGTATGATCTCAAATATCTATGGAATCTAGCAAAATTGAACTCACAGAATCAGAGGATAGAATGTTGGTTGAAAAAATCTTGGAGAGATAGAGAGATGTGGAGATCACTGGTCAAAAGGTACCACTCTAGTGTACTTTTGTGTGTCCACCATTAAGCCCAGATGTGAAAGGCTTGGCCACCATGTTTATACCCAGGTTGAGAGGTGGTAGAACCTTTAAGAGATGAAGTCTAGTAGGAGGTCTTTAGGTTATTGGGTGATTGTCATTGAGGAGGATAGTGAAACCCCAACTTCTTCTTCCTTTTTTGCTCCATGGCCATGGGGTCAGTGGTTTTGTTCCACCACATCCTAACACCACGATGTGCTGCTTTGCCACAGCTCCAAAAGGAACAGAGAAGAAAGATATATTCAAATTTCCGAAAGGGAAAAACAACAACAACAACAACAAACCCTGCCAGCCATGCTGAGAAAAGCTATTCTTTAGAAATTAAGGAAAAGTAAAGGCTTTCCAAGGCAAACAAACCAGATTCATGATCACCAGATCAGCCTTACAAGAAATGCCTAAAATAATCTTATACTGGAAGTGAAAGGATGACAAATGCCATCATGAAAATGCACCAAACTATAAAACTCACCAGTACGGCAGTTACACAAAGGAGAAAGAAAAGAATTAAATCTTAACACTATTAAAAAAATAACCACTAAAGCAAAGAAATGAATGGCAGAGAAACAAAGGAACAATGGATATATAAAACAACTAAAAATATTTTAACAAAATGGCAGAAATTATCATTATTCAGTGATAAGAACCTTGAATGTAAACTTATTAAATTCCTCAGTCAAAAGCTTTAGGCTGGCTGAGTCAAATTCTTTAAAAAAGATTCAACAATATGCTGCCTATAAGAAACTCACTTCACTGGTAAAGACAAAAAGATGGAAAGTGAAGGGACACAAAAAAGATATACCATGCAAATAAACACCAAACACAAGCAGGAGTAATAATGCTTACATCAAATAAAATACACTATGCCAAAAAATTATGTTTAAAAAAACCCACAAAGAATGGAACTATATAATTATAAAGGGATCAATTCAACAGAAATTAATGACAATTATTTTATTAGTGCATTATAGTTATACATAATATTTGGGTTCATTTTGACATAATTATAAAAGCAACGAATTTAATTTGCTCCAATTCAGCTCCTAGAACTTTCATTTCCCCTCGTTCCTTCCTACCCCCTGTTCCCTTTCCTCTACTGATCTTCCTTTTATTTATTTGTATATATATTTTTAAATTAATGCCTTATATATACATATGAAGATCAAATTCACTGTGTATATTCATGTATGTATAGGATAGTTTGGTCAGTTTCACATTCTGCTGTTCCTTGCTTTTCCCATCTTTCATCTTTCCCCCTCAATCCCCCTTTCTACTCCATTGATCTTTCTTCTATTTTCATGGGATTTCCTCTCCCTTTTCCCCCCTTATTTTCTTTTATCCTTTGCATAAGACAATTCTTTCCACCCTTGATTATCTGAGTCTAACTTATTTCACATAGCATGATGTTCTCCAGTTCCTTCCATTTTCCAGAAAATGACATAATTTCATTCTTCTTTATGGCTGAGTAAAACTCCATTGTGTATATACCATATTTTCTTTATTCACTCATTATCGACAGGTACCTGCACTCAACACGAGAGTACCCAATTATATAAAGCAAATATTGTTAGATGTAATGGGAGAGATAGACTTTAATATAATATTAGTCAGTGACTTTGAAACCTCACTTTCTTCAATGGACAGATAATCCTAATAAAAAAACCAACAAAAAAATGTCAAAATTAAATTGTCCTATGAGATATTTACTTAGCATTTTATCCAACAGGTAGCTGCAGAATACACATTCTTCTCATCAAAAATAAGGAACAATGAAAGAATGACCTAAGAGAGCAAATATAGGCAAAAATTGATTACTCCAACAAAGAGATAAGAGAACAAATACAGGTAGCAAAAGATTACTTTAAGACAGAGATAGAGGTTCTGAAAAACAAACAAACAAACAAATAGAAATCCTCGAAATGAAGGAAACAATAAACCAAATAAAAAACTTAATAGAAAGCATCACCAATGGACTAGATCACTCAGAAGACAGAACCTCAGACCACAAAGACAAAATATACAATCTTGAAAATAAAGTTGACAACACAGGGAAGATGGTAAAAAATCATGAACAGAAGATCCAAGAATTATGAGATAGCATCAAAAGACCAAATTTAAGATTCATCGGGACAGAGGAAGGCACAGAGATTCAAACCAAAGGAATGTACAGTCTCTTCAAAGACATAATATCAGAAAATTTCCCAAACATGAAGAATGAGTTGGAAAATCAAATATAGGAGGCTTTCACGACACCAAATGTACAAAATTACAACAGCTCTACACCAATGCCTAGCATATAGACTAAGGATAAAACTTTGAAGACCACAAGAAAGAGAAATCAAAATATATATAGTTAAAGACCAATTCAGATCTCAACAGTTTTTTCAACCCAGACCCTCAAAGACACCAGATCCTGGAACAACGTATACCAAGCTCTGAAAGAAAATGGATGCCAAGGAACAATTGGCATCCAGCAAAATTAAGCTTCAGATTTGATATCAAAATAAAAACCTTCCATTATAAGCAAAAGTTGGAAGAATTTACAAGAAAACCTGCACTACAGAACATTCTTAGCAAAATATTCCATGAGAAAGAAATGCAAAACAATGAAAATCTGCAAAGAGAGGAACTACACTAAAGAAAAGGCCAAAGGAAAAACAAAATCAAGTTAAAAACCAAAAATAAACCAAAATAACTGGAAATACAAAACATATTTCAATAATAACCCTGAATGTCAATGGCCTAAAATCATCAATTAAAACACATAGACTTGCAGATTGGATTTTAAAAAAGACTCAACAATATGCTGCCTTCAAGAAACTGATCTCACAGGAAAAGACATCCACAGACTGAAGGATGGGAAAAAACATATCATTCATATGGACCGCGTAAATAAGCAGAGGTTTCCATCCTCATATCAGATAAAGTGGACTTCAGATCAAAGATAGTGAAAAGGGATAAAGAAGGTCATGTCATACTGCTTAGGGAATCATACATCAACAAGGTATAACAATCTTAAATATCTATGCCCCAAACAATGGGGCATCTATGAATATCAAACAAACCCTTCTTAACTTCAAGAATCAAATAGACCACAACACAATAATACTGGATGACTTCAACACACCTCTCTCACCAGTGCATAGATCTTCCAAACAAAAACTAAACAAAGAAACTACAAAACTCAATAAAACCATCAATAATTTAGACTTAACAGACTTATATAATATTCCATCTATCAACAAATACACTTTTTTCTCAGCAGCACATGGATCCTTCTCCAAAATAGACCATATGTTATGCCATTAAGCAAGTCTTAGAAAATACAAAAAAAAAAAAAAAATAGAATAGAAATACTACTCTGATTTCTATCTGACCATAATGGAATAAAATTAGAAATCAATGACAAGTAATAAAATAGAAGCTACTCACTCCAGGACACTAAATAATATGCTATTGAATGATGCATGGATAACAGAAGACATCAGGGAGGAGATAAAAAAAATTCTTAGAGGTAAATGAGAACTCCAATATAACATATCAAAATCTCTAGGACACTATGAAGGCAGTACTAAGAGGAAAGTTTATTGCCTTAAGCTCATTTATTAAAAGAATAAAAAATCAACGAATAAACGACCTGACATTACAACCAATTCCAATTTGGTATTGGAACAAACCAATACCAAAAGAAGCAGAAGACTGAAAATAATTAAAATGAGGGATGAAATTGAAACAAAGAAACAATTGAAAATAGGATTTTTTTTTTTGTACCAGGGATTGAATTCAACCACTGAGCCACATCCCCTGCTCTATTTTTGTGTTTTATGTAGAGACAGGGTCTCACTGAGTTGCTTAGTGCCTTGCTGCTGCTGAGGCTGGCTTTGAACTCACGATTCTCCTGTCTCAGCCTCCCAAAGTGCTGAGATTACAGAAAAGTTAGTTGTTTGAAAAAATAAATACAATTGACAAACCCTTAGCCACCCTAACCAAAAGAAGGAGAGAGAAATGGAAATATCATAACAGACACTATTGAAATACACAAGATAATTAAAAACTATTTTGAAAATTTATACTCCACTACAAAAGAAATCCTCAAAGAAACCAACAAATATATAGAGACATGTGACCTACCCATACTGAACCAGGAGGACATACACAAGTTAAACAGATCAATTTCAAGCAAGGAAATAGAAGACACCATCAAAAGCCTACCATTGATATAGAATAGAAGACACAGAGACAAACCCACATAAATACAGTTATTTCATACTAGACAAATGTACCAAAAACATACATTGGAGAAAAGATAGCCTCTTCAACAAATGATGCTGGGAAAACTGGAAATCCATATGCAGCAAAATGAAACGAAACCCCTGTCTCTCACCATGCACAAAACTCAACTCAAAGTGGATCAAGGACCTAGGATTAGACCAGCAACCTTTGCCTAATAGATGAAAAAGTGGGCCCAATCCTTCATCACATCAGATTAGGCCCCAACTTCCTTAACAAGACTCCTAAAGCAAAAGAAATAAAAGCAAGAATCAATAAATGGGATGGATTCAAACTAAAACGCTTCTTCTCAGCAAAAGAAACAATCAATGAAGTGAAGAAAGAGCCTACGTTTTGGGAGCAAATTTTTGCCACACACACATCAGCTAGAGCACTGATCTCCAGGATATATAAAGAACTCAAAAAGCTTAACACCAAAAAAGAAAAAACAAAACAAAACAAAAAAACAACCCAGTCAATAAATAGGCTAAGGAGCTGAACAGTCACTTCTCAGAAGAAGCTATACAACTGATCAACAAATATATAAAAAATGTTCAACATCTCTAGTAATTAGAGAAAATTCAAATCAAAACAACTCTAAGATTTCATCTCACTCCAGTCAGAATGGCTGTTATCAAGAATACAAGCAACGATAAGTGTTGGTGAGGATGTGGGGGAAAAGGGACACTCATACATTGCTGGTGGGACTGCAAATTAGTGCAACCAATCTGGAAAGTAGTATGGAGATTCCTTAGAAAACTTGGAATGGAACCACCATTCAACCCAGCTATCCCACCCCTTGGTCTATACTCTAATGACTTAAAAACAGCATGCTACAACGACACAGCCACTTCAATGTTTATAGCAGTTCAATTCACAATAGCTAAAGTGTGGAAGCAACCTAGATGCTCCTCAATAGATGAATGGATAAAGAAACTGTGGAATAAAGACAAATGGAATATTACTCAGTATTCAAAGAGAATAAAATTATGGCATTTACAGGTATGGAGTTGAAGAATATCATGCCAAGTGAAGTAAGCCAATCCTAAAAAACCAAAGGCCAAAAGTTCTCACTGATATGATGCTGAACTATAGTGGTGGTGGGGGACACAGGAAGAATGGAGGAACTTTGGGCAAAGTGGAGGTGGGGGATAAGAGAGGGCACATGTGCAAGGAATATGGTGGCTTTAGATGGACATCATTACCCTAGGTATATGTATGCCTGCACATATGGTGCAATGCTACATCATGTACAGCCAGAGAAATAAAAAGATGTGCTGCATTTGTGTACAATGAATTGAGATGCATTCTGCTGTCATATATATCTAATTAGTATAGATAATTTTTTTTTTTAAAAAAAGGCCTAGAGATGTGGCTCAGTGGTTAAGCACTCCTCAGTTCCATCCCTGGTACCAAAAATAAAAATATCCTAGGAGTGTATCTAAAGTCCACTCACCTAAAACTATTTATAGTACTGGTCAATTAACTCAATGAACATTTCATCTAACATTTAACTTCTTTTTGACTATTCTTATATTCATTTGGCTACTCTTTAACTTTTGTAGAAATTATTTTGATCTGAGCATGGTGGCATATGCCTGTAACCCCAGCAGTTTAGAAGGCTGAGACAGGAAGATCATGAGTTCAAAGCCAGCCTCAGTAAAAGCGAGGTGCTAAGCAACTCCATGAGACTCTGTCTCTAAATAAAATACAAAATAGGGCTGCGGATGTGGCTCAGTGGCTGAGTGCCCCTGACCCTGAGTTCAATCCCTGTTACCAAAAAAAAAAAAGAAAGAAAGAAGGAAGGAAAAAATAAATTACTTTCACACTTTAAAATCAAAAAGAATGAAGTGGGGGGAGGGATCAAGATTTATCTTGCCTAATTTAACTTTTGTTCTATATTTTATAAATGGTAATGATTTATTTTCATAGTTTACATTGATGTTTCTGTTTATACCGAAAGCTTGTTTTGCTTATGCTTTTAGGAGACAATTCCTTAAAAATATCATATTTGTAGTAATATTAATTCATTATAATGCATAAAAAATAAATTGTAATCATTATGTAACACACATAATGATCCCTAAAAAAAATGTGGTAGATTTGTCAAATATTAATTTGATATTAAGAGAAACTTTCTATTAACTAGTTTATGATATAGATGTTTTCAAAAATAGTTTTTCTTTCCTGCAGTAAACATTTGGATTTTTATAACAAAAAAATACTAATAAATCTAAACATAATTTATGCCTGACCAAAAAAAAAAAATTAAGGAAAATTCTCTAGGACAGAGAGGGGGTAAGTGAAGGGGAATGAATTACAGTAAATTATGTTCCATGCTTTTATGATTATGTCAAAATATATTCTAATGCTATATACAACTAAAAAATTAATAAAAAAAAGTTTTAAAATTGAAATATTATGTATCTTCTCTGGCCACAATGTAATGAGACTAAAAATTAAGAAAAGGAACTAAGAAAATATACAAATGCATGGAAATAAAACAACATACTCTTGAACAACAAATGAGTCAATGAAGCAATCAGAAGAAAAATTTAAAAATTTTCTAAAACAAATACAAATGGAAAGATAACATACAGAAACCTATGGGACACAGCAAGAGCAGTAACGGAAGTTCATAGCAATGAACTTCTATTAGAAATAATCAAAGAAAGGAAGAAAAGAAAGAAAAGTAAAAGATTGAAAGATAAATTAATTTCTAAACAACTTAACAATGCAACTGAAGGAACTAATAAGGGAAAAAACCCAAACCCAAAATTACTTCAGGGAAAGAAATAAACATCAGAGCAGAAATAAACAAAATAGAGATTAAAAGGAAATACAATAGATTATCAAGAAAAGTGTTGGTTTTCTGGAAAGCTAAACAAAATCAGCAAACCCTTAGATTGACTAATTAAGAAACAAAGATAGAAAAGCCAAATAAATAAAATTAGAGATGAAAAAGGAGACATTACAGCTGATACCATAAAAATGTATAGGATATTTAAGGTTTACTAGGAACAACTACATGCCAACAAATTGTGAAATATATAATCAATGGATAAATTTTTGTACACATACAGCTTACCAAAATTGAGTTGTGAATATATAACAAATATAAACAAAACAATAAAGAATAATAAAATTGAATCAGCAATAAGACTGTAAACAAAGAAAAACCCAGGACCCAGGATTTCACCAACAAATTAGCTAATCTAATTCTTCTCAGTCTATTCCAAAAAGTTGAAAAGGAGGAAATCCTTCCAAGCTGATATTACAATGCTAGGCTTATCCCAAGTCCAAAACCAGATAAGGGCCTAACAACAACGATAGACCAATATCCCTAATAAACAGAACTGCAGAAATTCTCACAAAATACTATGAGCAAAACAAATTAAACCATACATCACAAGATTATATGCCATGATCCAGTGAGGTTTTTCCCAGGGATTCAAGGATGGTTCAAGGTAATGTAACTCAATAAACACAGTATACTATATCAATAGAATGAAAGACAAGAAAATACAAAATCATCTCAATACACAAGGAAAAATCACCCAATAAAATTCTATATATTTTTATGATTAAAACTTCTCAACAAATTTATATAGAAGGAACATATCTCAACACAATAAAGGCTATATATGATAAACCCAAAGCCAACATCATACTGAATAGGGAGAGGCTGGAAGTATTTCCTCTACAATGAGGAACAAGTTGAGATGTCCTCTTTTAACACTTATTCAAGTAAGTATTGAAGTCTTAGCCAACATGTTAAGTCAAGAGAAAGAAAGTGTATTCAAATAGGAAAGATGAAAATTATGTTATCCCTATTAGCAGAGGATATGACTTTATATATAGAAAAACTTAAAGATTCTACCCCAAAACTGTTAGAGCTGAAAAATACATTCAATTAAAGTTGCACAATACAAAATCAACATCAAAAATCAGTGAGATTTTTAAGCACCAATAACCAACTCGCTGCAAAAGAAGTCAAGAAAACAATCCCAACTAAAAATAGCTACAAAAAAATCTAGGAATAAATTTAGACAAGAAAGTGAAGGATTCCTATAAAGAAAATTACAAAACACTGATAAAAGAAATTGAAGAGGACACACACACGCGCACGCACATGCACACGCACACAACACTCAGAAATACATTTCATGTTCATTGGTTGGAAGAATTAATTTTACTAAATTATTCATACTATCCAAAGTGATTTATAGATTCAATGCAATTATTATAATTAAAATACCAATTAAAAATACCTCATTAAAATACCAATGACATTCTTCACAGGAACAACAACAACAACAAAAAAAAAAGAGGCATAAAATTTACACAGAACTATAATGAAAGACTCCAAACAATGAAAGCAGCCTTGGACAAGAAGAACAAAGTTAGAGGCATCACAATACCTGACCTCAAAACATACTACAAAACTATAGTATGCCAAACATGGTACTGGCCTAAAACTTAACACATAGACTAAGTCAAGAAAAGAGAGAACCTAGAAGCAAAACTACGTATTTACAGCTAAGTGATCTGCAACAAAGTCACCAAAGAAGTACATTTGAGAAAGAGAAGTCTCTTTAATAAATGGTACTGAGAAAACTGGATATTCATGTGTATCATAAAGGAACTAGACACAAATCTCTCTCCACATACAAAGATAAACTAAAATGGATCAAATATAAAATGTGAACCTATGAAACCACAAAAACCAACATAGGAGAAGTGCTTCAAGACATTGGTACAGGAAATGATTTTTTGAATGAGACACCAAAAGCACATGCAACAAAAGCCAAAATAGACAAGTGGAATTATATCAAACTTAAGAAGCTTCTTCACAGAAAAGAAAACAAAGAACAGAGTGAAGAGAACCTACATAATAGGAGAAAATATTTGCAAAATATTTTCTGATAAGGGATTAATATTCAGATCATAAAAATAATTTAAAAAACTCATCACAAAAAAAATCTGATCAAAATGGAAAAATGATCTTCCAAACAGACATTTCTCAGAAGAAGTTACACAAATTATCATCTAGTATATGAAAAAATTCACTAACTATCATGAAAATACAAATAAAAATCATAATGAGATATAATTTCCCTCTAGTTGGAATGGTTATAGTAAAAAAGACAAAAATATGGAATGCAGAGAGAGGGGAACTCATATACACTGTTGGTGGGAAAGTAAATTAGTACAAAGATTATGAAAAACAGTATGGTGGTTCCTCCAAAACCTGAAAAGAACTATCACATGATCCAGCTATCACACTACTGGGTATGCACCCAGAAGAAATGAAATCAGTTTATCAAAGTATATCCCAGGTTTATTGTAGCAATATTCACAAAAGCTAAGATATGGAATCAACCAAGATACCCATTGATAAGATAAATGGATAAAGAAAATGTGATATGCATACACCATGGACTACTATTCAGCCACAATAAAAGAACAAACTTCAGTCATTTGCAGTAATATGAATGGAACTGGAGGACATTGTGTTAAGTGAAATAAATCAGGCACAAAACAAGTACCCTCATGATCTCATTCATTTGTGAAAAGCTTGATTTCACTGAAGTAGAGCACAGAATGTGGTCTCTGAGGTTAGGAAGGATAGTGAGGGCTAGAAAGAAGTTGGATAGTAGCAAAATAAAATTAAGAGGAATAAGTTCTAATGTTCTGTAGCACAGTAGGGTGACTATAGTTCACAGCAATCAATTATGTGTTTCCGAAAGAACTGGAAAAGATAAGTTCAAAGTTTCCCAACACACTAAATAAATAAATAAATAAATAAATAAATAAATAAATAAATGTTTCAGGATATGGAAATGTTAACTAGCTCAATTCAATCATTATACATTGTATACATATTTGAAATTATTCCACCATACCTATAAATATGTACAATTATTATTATATCAATAAAAAGTAAAAAAATACTTATTATAAAAAGACCTAATAAAGTGATTCTTAGAAAAGTTTAAATATCTAGTAACTCACCAAATGTTTCCTTGAAGTATTAACCATGTTGTGTGGAATTAAAGCAAAATAAAATCTATCAACGGTGAGATTGAAGTACAAGTGATGCCTGTAGAAGTACTTACTTGAGCAAAGGATCTTTCCCTCATTCTTAAATGTTCTGTATCCACTGCTGACCCCTCCTCCCAAAGTCACCCAACTAGCAAATTTTTTCTTACCACATTCAAGCCTTCAAGCTCATCCTTTCCTCATAGTCTTCCTACTCATTGTGCATATGTCCCTTACAGCAGGAACCAGACTGCTCTGTGTGTGTGTGTGTGTGTGTGTGCGCGCGCGCGCATGCCTTTCCCACCAGCCTGTGAACTATTTGAAGGAAAGGATCTATAGTTTTCCAAGTCTGCAACCTGGGCCTTGCACAGAACCTGAAACAACATAGATAATGAATGACTGTTTATAGAATGCATGATTACTGGTTATAGATTGCTAATAGCAAAGAAGCAGCCATTTTATCAATTGAGCACAAGAGGATTCTGACCTCTTCTTTTCTGGAGGCCAATCTGCAAACATAAATATTTGGGGACCATAAATTCTAAACTACTTCATGGCTTCCTTGTCAAGAGGAGGTATGGTCCGTCCTTTCTTCACCCATATTATGTTCCCACTGTGACCCTGACCTTCAAACATAAGGGTTAGGGATGATGCAGCTAGCAGGGTAACACCAAAATTTCCCTTTTATATTTTTACTTTTAAAGGAAGGACCACCCTGGCAGAATCAAGCCTTTTACAGAAAAAAATGAGCTTTGTTATAGAGTCACATGAGTAAGGTTAAAAGTTGATAATACATCCACATTTCAATCTCAGGATCCTGTGAATAGTACCTTATTTAGATAAAAGGTTTTTTTTCCAAATGTTATTAAGGTTGGGCTCTAAATGCTATGACAATTGTTTTTATGAGAGAGAATTAGAAGGAAATTAGACACAAATACATAGAAGAGAGGCAATGTAAAGATGGAGCAGAGTTTGGAGTGACATCCACAAGGCGAGGGATTTCTGCAGCCACCAGAAGGTGGAGGAAGCATGGAATGGATTCTCCCCCAGACCTCACAGAGGGAGCACAGCCCCATGGACACCTCAATTTCTGACCAGCCTTCTTCACTCTGAGAAAGTTTTTTCTTGTTTTAAGCCATGATATTTGTTTTTGTGATAATTTGTTACAGAATTCACAGGAAATTGATCTATAGAGAAATGGATCTGAGCCAACAACCCACTATTGATTTCTGTAATTTTAGAAATCACTGATTTTTCTTTCTTAAAGTGCTCTGCCTTTACTCTATGCTGAGCTTCTCTTTTTCTCAATGTTACCTTTCTCTATTCCCTATATTCTCCATCTCATAGTTAGCACTTCCTCTTAGTTGGTGTCACCTCATAATTTCAGCTTGCCATTGTTTCTCACGCAATTGTTTCTATGCACAAAATTGTTCAATTCATCATTTGTGTGTTGGGTACTACCTTCAGCTATCAACTCATTTCATTCTTTCCCAGTTCAAAATTCTAAAGGGGCGGGGGCTGGGGTTGCAGCTCAGTGGTAGAGCCCTTGCCTAGCATGTGTGAGGCACTGGGTTTGATTCTCAGAACCACTTAAAAATAAATAAAGTTTTTTTTAATGTTTATTTTTTAGTTGTAGGTGACAGAATATCTTTATTTTATTTTTATGTGGTGCTGAGGATCGAACCCAGTGCCTTATGCGTGCTAGGCGAGCACGCTACCACTGCGCCATAATCCCAGCCCCTAAATAAAGTTTTTTAAAAATTCTAAAAGGGTGAAAATAATTGGCCCAGCATATGACAGATTATTTTGGATTTGTTTCTCTTGCATCAGATCTGTAGCTCAGTCCTACCACCTATAGTTTGAGTCTTATGTTAAAATATGGCTGCCTGAGGCTAGTCATTCATCAAGGGTTCCATAAATACGCAATTCTCTTCCATATGACTGTAAATGTGACCATTTATGACAGACACCAAGCATGTTTCTTATGTCAAAAAGTCACAAGCATGCTGGAGGAAGAATGATCTAGCTAGTATCATCAGCACTATTACTTCACCACATCCTCATTTGGCTAAAGCCAAATGAAAATTTTATAGCCTTTTGCTATTAAAATGAGGATTATTTTCCTAGACCATTTGGCAAAAATTTTGTATGGGTATCCAGGGAGTAATTTTGACAGTACAATAACATTGCTTTGTTTAATCTATTCTGAGCACATTTGAATGCCCACAAAAAGAAAATGGACTTGTCTAGTCAGTTTACAAATACACTCACCTGTGTGTACCTGAACGACTCAAAGCTATTGTGAAAATGGTATAACTGAACATCTATTACTAGCTATATTTAATCATGGCTCTGCATTATTATGCTTTCATGAGGTCATTTTGTCAGAATGAACAAGCAGCAAGCCTATCTAAGTCAGCAGAGGATAGGAGGTGCTAAGGATTCTTCTGCCAAGATATGCTAAGTAAAATTACAAATCAGGATGCAGGAAATTACAAAAATACTTTTTGGGGATTTCCTGCAAGTGATTATTGAGAACCAATTATAATTTTAAAAGCAGCAGCATTTGGCATAGGAGGAGCAGAGCAACAGGATATAATGCTATACACAAAGGCACGTGCACACTTAATAGCAGTAAATATGGGCAACATGACAAAGACCATTGTTCCACCTTCCCAATTCCATCTGCTCACACTCAAAAGGTAATCTGAAATGTATTATATATGATACCTGTAGGCAATTAAAAAAGAACAATGAAACAAGAATGGAAAATTTAAGATTATTTAATTTAACTGCCCCCAATATTTTGATTATATTCCCAAACTTGTACATTTAATTTTCAGGTTTTTTAAAAATTATTATTTAGTGGTGTTTCTTCCTGCTGTTTTATTTACTGCTACTTAACTTTTTTGTGTGTATGTGGTACTTGGGATCAAACCCAGGGCCTCATGCATGCCAAGCAAGTGCTCTACCACTGAGCTACGTTCCCAACCCACTATTTAACTTTTTAACAAATATTCAAAAAACTGTAATTGCTATGGCAAAAGACATAATAATCCATCAATATAAGAATTCATAATGAGAAATTATGCCTAATCTGCTTATTCCAATAAAATATACACTGATTACTTTCATAAAAATACTATCCTTCCATTTTTATCCTGCTAAATTATAATAAAAGATAATCCAAATTGTTTTACTATTTTTTTCTATACACAATCTGTGTTAACCTTTAAGTACATGGTCCAGTTTTCAGGTCGAATGTTTGGTTTGACAGAGCACATTGGGAGCAAGTGTAGAGACAAGCTCTGTGTAGCTCTGGAATTTCAGAATTCACAGCCACTGGCCTGGCATGCAGGTCTCCTCCTGAAGGAAATGAAATCAGACACCCATTTTCCTAAGGATCTCTCTTTCAAGGTTGAAATCAAGAACTGGAGATTCCTCTTGAATTCCCACCAGAGCTCTCCATCTCACGTCTGTTTATCTGGGGCAGAGTGGGTAGGGATTCAGTTTCTACCAGATAACCTGTTCTTAGAAGACCAACTTGGCCTGAAAATCAATTAAAATGGAGATGTATTTTCTTTTTAACTTAGAAACTAATTTGATGAAATCCATGTTTTCATAATAGCTTAAATCAAGCAGATCAAATACTGTTCTATCTGGGTTTTAGAATTTTTATGTTTCTGCTTAAAATGACTTGTTTTACTTGGCACAAAAAAATCTATGGATGCATTTAATGTTTCACTACTTACATACATATCATCAAATCTATTGTGCAACAGAATAGCCAATAGGAATGTCTGGGAACTATACTTTATTATGAGACAAGTTTTGAGTTTGTTGCTATTGGCATCAGGGAACTAGTTTTATGCTGCTTCAGGAGAATACAAGCAAAATGTGAACAGAAGGGATGCTTTAGTGGTGACTTATGCTTCTGTGCATGTTTTATAGCTCTCAGGACAACTATTTGATTACTCATGGGGAGCTGCAGTACCTCTGCTTAACAACCATTTTTCTTGTGTGGTCATTTTCTTGTTAATATGCAGCTGGTTAAATATTTCTTTAACTACCAGTAAAAAGTAAACACTTGATACACTGAGATTATAACCTGGATGAATGTAGGAAGGGTGGGAGTAAGTGAGAAAGAGTGAATGGACTAACTCACTCATTTGACCCTCATTTGGAAGCTAGATCTTAATCATCAGAAGGGGATATCTCTGACCCCATTTTAACAAGGTAGTGTCAAAATGCTCCTCGAGGAGATGGAAAAAGCACTGGACTATAAGATAGGATATGGTGTGTTAATTCTACTTTCTTACTGTCTATATGGTTAAATTTCTAATTTCATATTTCCTTTCCCACAATATAATTAAGTATTGAAGTATCACAAGGATTCCTTTATTTACTCATTTATTTATTTCATTTTAACTTATTTTTGTGATACTCATGATTTAACCTAGGAGTGTTTTACCACTGAGCTACATCCCCAGCCCTTTTTTATTTTATTTTGAGACAAAGTTTCTCTAAGTGGCCCAGGCTGGCCTCAAATTTGTGATCTTCCTGCCTCAACTCTAGAGTCACTGAAATTATAGAAATGTGTCACTGCATCCACCTGGCTTAAGGATTTCCTAAATTTCTAATATTCTAATTTGAAAGGAAGAAAATTTTATCCAACTTAGTTTAAAAGTAAAATGTTTTGTAAGAGTAAGTTAATTTATTTGCAGTAATTGTGGAGCAGTGGCTCAGATTTTTTATGAATCAGAAGATCTCTTATTAAAGAAACCATAAATCTCTTTTGATACCATTTTTTATTTTTAGTATATAGTAATGAAAAAACAATATCAAAATCCATTAGAAATTCAGAAATACCCTTGTGTTTACTAATCACAGCAGCCTCTACATCCCCATTCTCCCTCTCTCTCTCTCTAAAGAGCCTCTGGGCATAAATAGAAGTGATTCAATGTGAAAGCAATTTTTAGTTTACATAAAGACTTGGATCTATTGCAATAGCTCCAAAAATAAACTCCAAAAATATTTGGGGAACCACCAAAATAAAGTATGAAGAGATAAACTTGAGCATCTCCTAAATAAAAGTTAGATAGTATTCATCTAAGGGAGATATAACTCCCAAAGGGGAACAACTTAAAAGTGATGATGAGGGAAGTCTTTCCCTAGAAATATTTTATGCTGACATATTAAAATAGAAAGAAAGAGAGAGAGAGAGAGAGAGAGAGAGAGAGAGAAAGAGGGAGAGAGAAAGGGAGAGAGGGAGAGAGAGAGGGAAAAAAAAACAGAAAAAAACTACATAAAGCTGGGGAAGATCATTCCAGAGAGGGTGTGGTCTAAAGGTAGATTGTACTCTCCTTGCAGTGACAACCCAGGAGTGGGATGGTTAGACTTTGAGGAGACAAAGGAGGGCTGGCTCTAAGGCAGAGTCTTAAAATTTAGCTAGAGTGTGGATTATGGCAGGAAAAAAAAAAAAAAAAAAAACAAGGAGAAAGCAATGTAAAGATTTTAAGCAAACTGCAGAGTGCAGTTACATTTTGAGAAAAAAATTCCTGGAATGGACTGGAATGAGAAAAGTGTCTACGAAAAGACTAGAAAAGAGATGCATGCAGTAATCCACATAAAATACAAAGATGGCCTGACTACAGGGGAAGACAATAAAGATTTAGGAAGAAATGCAGGCCTGTAAGAGCATTCAAATTAGCGATACTGGATGATGAGTTGAGTGCTTGGGCAAATTAGGCAACTAGAAATTACTGCTAGTTTCTGGCTTGTATTACTGGATGATATTTTTTTTCTGATACACAGAAGATTGTGGATGAGATATTAAGTAAAGTGGAGAGAATATATTAATTACATTAAATAATTCATATCTGTGCAATTTACTTTTGAGAAATATATAAGAGAATGAATAGGAAACACTAGCTGCTAATAGAATTTAACTGACTATAGTGTTTTTTCCAGGTTTAAGAGCATTTTAAAAGATCTGTAAGATCTCTGTTAATTCAGACTTGTCAGTCATTCAGTGAAAACCTGTTCCACAGTTTGTTAGCAGAACCTTTGACATTAACTGACCATACTGGCCTGATTCTTGTTATTCTACCTGCACTTATATTCCCAGTGGAGACTAATGCTTTAGTTATTGTCAACTCTGTACCTTGAGGCAGGCTTGAGGAATGGGGAGTGGCAAGAGTCTGCTAATTAAGAACTACTCATGAGAACTTCTATCCACCCCATGACTTCATTTCTGCCTTAACGAAACGGAGGGCAAGTGGGTGGATACAGCTGTAGGGTTGTCTGCCTCTGAGATGAATCTATTCTAAACCCAGCACATGCTGGGAAAATACAGGCAGTATTTATTTCTACATTTTCATTATGAAAATTTTCAATACACAGCAAAATTGAAAAAAAATCACAGAGAATGTCTTGTATATCTGCCATCTAGAGTCTACAATAAATATAGCAAAGGTACTTTATGTGTATATATATTTATGCATTGATCCATCCACCCATTAATTTGTCTTACTTTTTTGCACATTTCAAAATAAATTGCGAAAATCAATACATTTCCTGCTAGATACTTCAGGATACATAAAATTAAATAAAATTAATACTTATCCATTTTATTAATAAAAATGTATATATAAGATGCATGGTTTTAGGTGCTCATTCACTGCATTTTGACAAATGTATACAACTGTATAACTCAAACCCCTGCGAAAATATGAACTATACCATCACCCAAGAAATATTCCTCATACATTTTCCCATTTAGTATCTATTTCCACATCCCAGAAGCAACCACTCTTCTGATTTTTTCCATTCTGGAATTTTACGTGAATTCATGCAGTGTATGCTCTTTTGTGTCTGTGATGAACTCTTTTTTGACTCACACTTTTTTGGTTATTACTTTCTATGACACAATCAGCATTTAATTAGTACTGCATCTAAAAGATTCCTTCAGTTTTTACCCTAAAAATCTTCATAGATTTAGCTTTAGCATTATAGGTACATAGGTTATTTCAAATTCATCTTTCACATATGGAATATGGCAATGGTTGCATTTCTTTTCCTTTTCCAGTACCATTTGTTGAGGAGATTTTTCCTTCCCAAAGCAAGCAAGGAACTACTTTTCCACTATGCACTGTGAACTGCATTATTTAAAATAACTTTTTATTTTGCCTAATTATGTTGCTTATTTATTTTTAAGCTTATTAAAACAAGTAGTTTTACTAAGCTTAGTAGAACAAGTAGTTGTGTGTGTGTGTGTGTGTGTGTGTGTGTGTGTGCTCTATAAAATCTGCCTCATCTTCCCCAAGAAAGCTAGTCATAACAGATCAGTTCAATTGGGGCTATGTGTCATTTCCTTCTCACATACAAAGGCTGTTCATTACACAGATTAGGACAACAGCTCTATACACTGGGGTGAGTCAGAGACTGAGGACATGGTGATTCATTTTGATTCACATGGAACTTTCTTTAGTGCTGCTTACTAGCATAAGCCAACATCCCCCTACTCTCCCAAAAAAAGGCCAAATGCTTTCTCTGATAAGAGGATGCTGATCCATAATTGAGGAGAGGTGGTAGGGAAGAATGAAGGAACTTTGGATTGTACCAAGGAAAGTGAGGGGACAGGAGGGGGTGTGGGGATGGGAAGGATGGTGGAATGAGACGGACATTATAACCCTATATACATGTATGATTACACTACAGTTGTGACTCTGCACCATGTACAGCCAGAGGAAGGAGAAGATGTGCTCCATTTGTGTACAATGTGTCAAAAGAATACAGTGTTTGGCAAAATTCTACTGTCATGTATAACTAATTAGAACAAATTTTAAAAAATAAATAATAATAATAAATGCTGGATGCATACCTCTTCCCCAAAACAAAAGTCCTTGTTCTTCACTCTGAAATACTTATTCCCAGAAAAGTCCAGGCTCTTCTCATCTCCCTGGATTTGCTCATGCTATGCTATCTATTACCACAATAAGTGTCTGAGGAATTCTATTCACATCAAAGGAAGTCTTTCTGGAGCTCCCATCAGTGTTAAATATTCCCTCCTAGATACCATCGTGGAAGTTTGATTATAGATTATTGTATCACCTCTTCATATTCCTCTATATTTATCCTGTGCTTCTTTCCTCACAACACACAGCTTCCTTAACATGAATCTCTGGAAAATATAAATGTATTCATCTTTCTTTGAACTCTTATACATTAAAATGACCCCAGCAACAATAATAGACTTGCTTGGATAAAAAAAAAAATTTTGGATTTTTGAGATGGTTTAAATTTTAAGTCTCTTCCACTTCATCCATAATTATATTTATATTTGTATCTACTAGATCTCACAGCCTGATATCTTGGCTTGGAAATATTAATCATCTTCTCATATTATCGGATGGAAAAAAAAACTCCCTTGAAAAAATAACAAACATTATTTGATTATTTGTAATTTTACCTTTTGCATATTCTGAAGTTTCCTTGTATGTGGAGATTGGAATAATGATTGTAAAAGGGCATTTGAAGTACATATTCTCCCAGAAGTGCATTAAATGTAGCCTACTATTTTCTAAATTAAACTCTTCCTAACATAATAGTTGAGGTTGTGAAAGAAAGTATAATGATACGTAGATGGAGTCCTAATTCTGTATTTATTAACTGTGTGAAATAATCAATAAAGGCAGCCTGGGCTATTTCACATAATAGACACCCTGAAAATAATAGTGGTCTCACTCACTGTGAGACCAATCTCGGGTCGGCAACAATTATATTTCACATTGCTGTCACTTCGGCAATCAGGCTGGTGAAGCAGATGATATCCAGAATATTTCCAATCATTAAGGCAAAAGAGAAAGAGCAGGAAGTAAAAACATACTTTGACTCTGGAAAATTCTTCCTGGGAATATCACATATCACTACTACCACATTTCTAAGGGCCATGCCTAAGTTCCTCTTGTAGGAGGGAAGTTGCAATACAGGGTTTGGCAAAAGTAATTATATTTACTAAATAAATGATTTGGGGGGAAACGTTTTTTTCTTCATGGTTCTCAGTCTACACATGTATAAAATGATAATACAATAATGACAGCAACTTCTTCCTTCATAAGGTTATGTATATAGGTAGAGATAACACATGCAAAACAACACAGTACCTGATATGTACTTATTTCTTAGTAAACGTGAGCTTCAAAAAGAGAACCTCCATTACTATATCTGACAAGTAACTCATAGTCTAATTGATACCTGTAATATCTGGGCCTCAGCTGGATTGTTGGAATCAGAGGTGACTGATACTGCTCTACTGTGGACAGACACCTGAAGTCTTGGTTCTTTTCCTTGTAGAATCTTTTGGGACTGAGATACCCAAGATGACTCCTTTGTACATAAGTCCTTTCTGGAATAGCCATAACTTCTGGGAGCTGGCTCACAAGGCTCTGTAGCCACACATGATGGATTCAAGATGGTTTACATCTTATGTAGCAACTGGCTTCCATCCTAAAAGACATTGTGAGAAAGGGTTTTCCAAGAGGCCCAGTTAGAAGTTGCAGGGCTTCTTATGATGCAACCTGAGGTCCAGAATATCACTTTCACTACACTCCACTAGAAAAACATACCACTAAAACCTTCAGTGTTTTTATCTCTTTACTAAAACAAGTTAGCTGAAGAACTAGGGTTAAGTGTTGATAGGGACTAACAATAATAAGTGTGTAGTGGCTTAATTATTATTTATTTTGCATCTAATGGCTAATAAGGACAAATATTTTAATTAATTTTAACATTAATGGGGTCATTTGTTTATTTGTCATTCATATACCACCTTTATTATAGGGTTTCTTCAAATTGTTTATCCATTTTTTAATTGTTTCCTTATTACTTTCAGTTTTGAGATTTAAAGTACGTATTCTAAATATAAGTCATTTGTCAAATATGTGGTTTACAATTATCTTTTCCTAGTCTTTTTATTCTCTTTACAAGATTTTTATGGAACAAAAGTTGTTTTTAATACTGATGAAGTCTAATCCTCCAAGATATATTTTCTTTAAGAGATCATGTTTTGGTATTATAGCTAAGGAAAGTTTAACTTGAGGTCACAAATATATTCTTCAAAAGTATGAAATTTTACATTTTAAAGTTAGATTTCTAAATCATTTTAAGCTAATTTTTGTATCAAATGTGAAACACTGGTTTCATCCCCCTCCTGCACAATGGATGTTCAATTGTTCCCATATCATTTGTTGAGAAATGACTGCCGTTTTCCCATTGAATTTTCCTCATATTTTTATCAAAAATCAGTTGATCATATTGCTTATATTTTTGGACTCTGTTGTCTATTCCTTTCCTAATATCACACTATTTTGACATTATAGATTTATAGTAAGTCTTTAGATCGAATAATTTGAATTCTCTTTGTTTTTCTTTTAGAAAATTGTTTTGGCCATTCTAGTTCTTTCATTCCTGTCCATATAAATTTTAATTTAAAAATCAAAAAATTAAGTTTCTGGAATTGAATTGGTATGATTTTTCTTCAATATTTTGGTAGAATTCACCAGTGAAATCCATCTGAGATTGAAGATCTCTTTTTGGAAAATTTTAAATTACAAATTCAAAATTACAAATAGAGATGGATATATTCAGTTATCTATTTCTTTATTTAATTTTAGTATTTGTGGGCTTTCAAGAAACTGATCCACTTTATATTGCTGAATGTATCTTAGATTTATTACTGGTATTCCCTTATTAATGTAGGTAGCAATGTATGCTGATTCATTGCTGGTTATGATAATTTTGTCATTTCTGCTTTTTTACTTGGTTATTCCAGAGGGAAGTTTATTGAATTTATTGCTCTTTTATAAGAAACAACTTCTGATTTTATTGATTTCTTTGCATTATTCTGTTTTTAATTTGATTTCTGATCTTATTCTTAATATTTATTTCTATTTTATTTGAGTTACTATTGTTCTTCATAATCCATTTAGATTGTTAATCTGAGATTATTCTTCATCTTTTACATAAGCACTTAATGCTATAAATTTCCTTCTGAGTACTGTTTTCCATTCATTTTCATATGTTGCATTTACATTTTAGTTCTGATCCAAATATCTTCTAATTTCTCTAAATACATGTAAAACATGAAGAAGAATCTTTCAAATTTAATTAATTTATATTTACTTGGGTTTTGTCCAGATAATTTTAGTTTATTTCTAATTTAAATATATTATGTTGAGAGAACATACTTTGTATGAATTTAACTCTTTTGAGTTTAAGTTTTGTTTTAGGATTGTGGACCTGGGCTATCTTGGTGAATGCTTCATGGACACTCAAAAAAATATATATGCTATTGTTGTGGGGGTGTCCCATTCATGTCACTCACTTAGGTCCCTCTGGCTAATGGTGTTGTTCAGTTCTCCTTTATATTTGCTTTCATTCTGTCAACTGGCTTCATCCATTACTAAGTTTTGAATTTTTCACAGCAATAATTGCAGATCTATTATTTTTTATTTTAATTCTATTGGTTTTTGCTTCATGCATTTTGAATTTTTATTATAAACCCATACACATTTAGAATTGTTAGGTCTTCTTTGTGCATCAACCATTTCATCATTATGCAATACCCTCTTTATTCTTGACAATCTCCCTTGTTCTGAAGCCCACTTTGATATGAATATATCTCTTCTTACATTCTTTAGATTGGTATTTGAATTTCTTTCTTCATGTCTTTCTCTTTTTGTTTCTTTTTTAAAACTTTGTTCTTGTTAGATATACATGACAGTAGAGTGTATTTTGACATATTATAAATGCATGGAGTATAACTTATTCTAATTAGGATCCCATATTTGTGGTTGTACATGATTTGGAGTTACATTGGTCATGTATTCATATATGAACATGGGAAAGTTATGTCCAATTCATTCTACTGTCTTTCCTATTCCTATATCCCCTCCTTTCCCTTGATTCACCTTTGTTTAATCCAGTGAGCTTCTGTTCTTCCTTCTTACCCTCCTTTGTTTTGGTTTAGCATCCACAAATCAGAGAGAACATTTGGTCTTTGGTTTTGGGGACTAACTTATTTCACTTAGCATGATAGTTTCCAGTTGCATCGATTTGCCAGCAAATGCCACAATTTCATTCTTCTTTATGGCTGAGCAATAATCTATTATGTATATATATACCACATTTTCTTTATCCATTTATCTGTTGAAGGACACCTAGGTTGTTCCATAGCTTAGCTATGGTGAGTTCAGCTGCTATAAACATTGATATGGCTGCATCACTGTAATGTGCTGATTTTAAGTACTTTGGGTCTAAACTGAGGAGTGGGATAACTGAGTCATATGGTGGACTCAAAACTGAGTCCAAGTTCTCTAAGGAATCTCCGTACTGCTTTCCATAGTAGCTGCACAAATTTGCAGTACCACCAGCAATGTCTTTCTTCATCCTTTTACCTTTAACATATGCAACTTTCTCAAATCCAATGGGGGATGTGGGTTTGTTGTTGTTGCTGTTTTAGCAGGCTGGTTTGATTTTCCCCATATTTAGACTCACCTTCTGTGGACTGTAGTTCCAAAATCAATTCACACTTCAAAGTCTTTGCAGGGCATTTTGCGTCTTTGCTTCCAGTCTACTGCATTGTTCAGTTGTCAAAGGATTCTGTATGTTACTAGCTTTGGGTCCCCCTCTGGCTCTGGGAGGAGCCCAAGTGTTCTTACACATTTTATGGGATCTTTTGCTCAGGCAGGTCCTCTTAATTTCTCCCACACTCTCTAGCTCTTGGGGCTGTGCTTTCTGGTCTCTGGCTAGACAGGCAAGGCTTCAATCTCTCTGCTCCACTACACACTCCCCACCTTGGGTTGAGAAAAAGGAAATGGAGTATCTCCCCATGTTCCCTGGATCATTATCAGTCTTCTGTTCAGAGAAAAGAATTCCCCACTTTAGTGCTCTTATTTACTTTCATAAAGCCTACTACCATTTTGTTCTAAATGTCCTCAGATAGTTATTCTACATATTCTGCTCAGTTTTGGGGTATATTAAGTAGGAGAACCAGGGATGAATGCACTTACTCCATCTTATCTTGAGTTGCAAAATATAATTTCAAAAGCAATTTACAAGTACAAAGTTGGATGCCACTTATACATGTTCACATCTTCTGTTTTGATATAATATTAATTCCAAATATGAAACTATTCAAGCTGCATATTTACAATACAAAGATTTTTTTCTGTTATTTGATGAAATGTACTCCAAAATTCATACAAGTAGGATTCCCAACTCTACTTACTTGAATTTATTTTTACCTATTTTCATTTTACATATGTACATGTATTAGGGGGAGGTAGGAAGATTATTATAAAGATTAAGATTACATATTTTACAGACTATATTTTTATTTCTGAAAATCACACATACCAAATTTTTAATGGCAGAGTCAAATCAGGTACATAATATGAATTAGGATACATGCATTTACTCAGTTGGATTATTACAATGTTGTAAACTTTGGTGGTTTAGGATTGGGAGTAACTAAACCAGGTGTGGTGGTACACGCCTGTAATCCCAGCAACTGGGAGGCTGAGGCAGGAAGATTGAAAGTTCAAAGCCAGTCTAAGAAATTTAGCTGGGCTCTAAGCAAGTTAGCAAGACCCTGTCTCAAAATGAAAAATAAAAGAAACTGGGATGTGACTCAGTGGTTCAGTATTCACGGGCTCAATTCCTGGTTAAAAACAAAACCAAAACCAAAACAAACAAACAAACAAAAAACACAACCTAAAGGATTACTGTTAAGTAGTGGACCTTAATCCACCATGAAGCACCATAAATACTAAATATCTAGAGAGCATTCTCTCCATGCAACAACTTACTTACAGAAATAGTAATAGTTGTATAATCTTTCTGGAAACATTTTATTAAATTCTTTTTATTAAAAAGTTAAATGCATTACAGTCTTCCTTTTGTGTCTAGAATAATACTGGTGAAGTACTCTTTAACATTTGAAGATGAAATAAATAAACTGGTTTCTGAGCCATTTTTCCACTCCAAACTTATTTCTGAAACTGGCTCCTTGAACAACTGCTGGGATCACTGATAAGCTTCAAAGATGATTAATATTTTGATATTTTAGGCAAGTTTTCATTTAAAAAAGTTCTTATGTACTCCCTTAAATATTTATGTATTTATTTACTTATTTATTTATTTATGTATAGATCCTAGAATCATCAATTCTGTGTCACCAGAGATTGAAAGAGTACCAAGGTCTTCCTGCCCTGAGACAACCCTGGAAGCAAGCATAAGCACTGGCATAGGGACCTTATGTATTTTCCTGGCTGCAACTGTCCATGTGGCTTTTGAGAGGTTCCTTTCCTAGGTCTTTGCTTTCTCTTCTGGAAGTCCTAAAGTTCTCTGATCCTGTGGTCCTGGAACTTGACCTCTTTTCAGTGTTCTCTTGCCATAGTGAAGAATGCCTAACCTAGCCTTT